>VCJN01001584.1:0-110248 GCA_006384855.1 Tetraselmis striata
GCTTTGCCGTAGGGGGTGCCTGGAATTATCTTGGCGTGGGTGCATGGCCATGATGGAGGGTGCGCGTGATGGGGGACGAGCAGCTACGGTACTGCCTGGCGGGTGCGAGTGTGCGTCAGGTAGGCGCCGCTGCTATTTTCAAAAAAACTAAGTCCGGCGCCGCGCCTGGACGACTTATCATCGCTCTCCGTTGTCATATAGCGCACTCCGGCTACTTGCTGCGTAGCCGTAATGTAATATCCCGTATGCCGACCGTATTTAGCGTTAACATGAAGACACATTTGGCATACATTTTCTACGGAATATTAATTCGGCCGTAGGTACCCCTTAACGGGGATGGATCGCGTAATCTGGCGTATTCCGCTTTAAATTCGACGGCACGCGTCTGCACAAGCCCAAACAATGAGACAAGCGGCTGACTACGTCAAGGCTGCCGACGGTGGGGTAGGTCATAACAACACAAGAACTACCCAACTGCGCGCGATGGATGCAGCCCCGGTCGTGAAGCCACAGCCAGTGGCAAAACGGGCAGCCCCCGGACCCGAACCCGACGAGTCTGTGGGGGGGACGTCAGCCCCGCCCCGCGCCCGTACCCGGCGAGGCGATGTACTGCCCGTATGACGATCTACCTGAGGACATGTGAGCGAACATTCGGGAAAAGGCCGCTAACAACTGCCCGGTAGTATTTGGCGCCCTAAAGGAATGGCTCCCTCGAAGGATTGTGAACCGCGCGTGGTCCAAGGTAAGGCTTGGCTGCCCCTCCGAGAGCACAAAATAGCTTCAAAAATATTAGCGGGTTCAAGAGGACATATGGAATAGGCGACCATGTGCGCCTAAGTTCAAACGAGGCGATCTTGTGACGCCTCATGCTGCCGTGCCCGACCCCCTCCCCCCTGTCGAGGTGGAAACTACTAGTTATCCATCGCGAGGAAAGTACAAAGTAAAGTAGCGAGTAGCAACACGCTGTAGTGTTGTAATTTTAGCATTGTGTAACAGTCCGACAAGCCTTACCCCTATGATCGTACCAACTGAGTCACCTCCCGTTGCAGTCCCACGAACCCAGCAGACTGCCAACACGGGCTGTTTAAAACCGCCGTTGATTTGGATGGTCAAGGGGGCTAGGTTTTGGGCGGCGGGCGCTGGGTGCGCGGGGCATCAGCGGCGCCGGGACGCTGCGTGGAATTGCTGGGCAACATAACTTTGCTGATCGATTACCGGCTATACGGAAATTCAGCTAGTAGTGCAGGGTCATTGTGTTATATATGCACCACACATACTGCCTCACATCATGTCAGGACATACCAAACCGGGATAAGTGCTAATATGCCACTACGTCCGGATCAACAGAGAAGCAACACAGTTTCTCCTCGATGTGCTTCAGCGCGACAGGGTAGGCGTGATACCCCTTGCGAATGTTTGGCCAAAGGGGCGCCTTGCTCTGTCACACACCTGTGCCAAGGGGGGACCCTATCACCATGCGTTCAGCTGCGTGTAGTCGGCACACATCGAGGGTGAGGTCCGGCACCGAATAAGGGTTGGTGTGGGTCACCTCCGGGAAGTACTGCACTTCCCCAACACATACGTGGTTGTCATGCTGCTCCACCTCGGCACGCCTGTCTCACAGTATAGTATGTTTGTCGTACTCATCAGTGGGCACCCACTGCTCGCCCATATCTTGTGCTTGAACACCACATGCCTCTGTGTCTCGGGCTTCTCATGCACAACCTGCATGTGTGTGTAAACCAGAACTCAACAGTGCGACACTATGTAGACATTTTGGAGTCGGGCGTGGGGGGAGGGGTGCCTTTATCCAATAGTTGCCCTTCATCCGTCCTTGTGTCCTGAAGTACGATACAAAGGTAGCCATGAATGATGTCCCCTCCCCTATCTTGCAGTTGTGATACATGTTGTATCTGTAGGGTAGTGTAGCCAACAAATAACTCGTTAATCAGAATCAACAACCATAATAATCATTCTTGACCGCAGATAAGAGTGAAATCGACTCATGTCCGTCGATTTCACAAACCGCATTTCCTTTGCTAGCGCGGCCGGGGCAGCGGGGCGCCAGCGCGCCACGGCCGGGGCAGAGAGGCGCCAACGCGCAGCCGCCGGGGCAGCGGGGCGCCAGCGCACAGCAGGGTAGCAACGCGCAGCAGGGTATGCCGTAAATATAGTAGGCGGTTCACATGGTAGTAGGAAGTTGAGTATATACCCGGAACATGGTGCGTTAAGATTCTGACCTATGCTTGACCTGCGTTACGATTCCAACTATATGGGGGGTAGAAGGCGGCATGGGGCCGGGGGGCGGGGGTTCACTTGATTTCATAGGGCTCGAGCCCCCTTGTTTCATATTCTTGCTTCCAGGCCAGCTCATGCTCCAGTTTGCCAGTTTCTTGGCAATACTTATCCAGCGCCACTGCGCAGGCCGCCCAGGTGGCGGGGGCGGCTGAGGTGCCTGGCTGCACGGCGGCGCCCCTGCAGCCCGGTCCAGTGCCCTCAAACACATCCGCCGCATGGTCTGCGCCAGCGGCATCTCACTGTCCCACAAAGCATGGCCGCCACAGAGGCATGCTAGGGAAGTATGGATCCAGGCATGCACGCAAGAACTTGATGCATGCCTCAACTAAGAACTGCCACACGTATCCCCGCTCCTTAATGGCAATGGTGCCACTGCCTCCGTATTTCACGTCCAACATCTGCATATGACATGGGGCATGCATTCATATGACAGCAACCTATACAAAGTGCGTATGAATGGAAAAGGCGCGGGGGGGGGGAGGGGGGGGGGCACGGTAAGCTCCATCCAGAACTCTGGATGCGGGCAGTGCTGCCCCTAGCCGCCTCCTGGGCTCTGACTCGGCAGACCAGATTGTGCATGTTCAGGTTCATTATCTCGTCAGGCAAATGCATGATGCACATCTGCGCATAGCTAGGTCAGCAAGCAGTTGAAGCCCGACTCTCGTTGCTTCTTGATGTACTCGTTGACACGCTGGCACTCCTCACTGTCAGCAGAAGCGTCACACACTTCGCATTCCCTCAGGTAGTGGATGATCGCTCCTTGCAGCATATGCCATATGCATGCGAGGCGTTGATGCTCTGCTGCGCTGTCAAACATATCCATGCACGAATTGCCGCGCAGGTCACGTACTTAGTAGACAGCACCCCACCACTACAGCGGAGCTAGGCTGTGTTACTCCTAGCAATAGCAGCGAGGGGCCCTCACCCAAGGACCGGCATTGCCACAGTCTCCGCGAAGTGCAAGACGTCATCGCATGTCCAGTTGGCACACACCACACCGCTAGTGCCGGTTGACGGCATCATCGGCCGGACTGGCCTGCCAAAGTCACCGGTCAAGGCGACCAGCACCATCCGCATGTCAATCTTCTTCATCTTGGGCCGCATGCCCTGTGAGGGCACACACATATCAGCAACGGCCCTTGCGGCAGGAACCACGGGCGGGCGGCAACATATCTTGTAAAAGATCGCTAACCTTCATGGTGCAGACATACTCTCAAAAGTCCTTGACTACCCCCAACAGTAGTGCATGTGCTATCGGCAGCGGCCAGAAATCAACAAAGCTTATTACATACATGAGCCAGCGTACAAAAGGAGACTTGCATGTAGTTCCGGCTATCGTCTGCACGATGCGCCCTGCGCCGGCCTCCACTGCCAGATACCGCATATCTGCACGGGACAGCTGCATATGGGCATCCCCGCAGTAGGCAATGTTGGTTCATAGTCATCGCCGGCATCAGTCTTTCCTTGCGCTGCGTCCATCACCACCATGTGCACGCCGTCTGTATAGCCGTCGCAGTAAGGGGCATACGAACGGCAGACTCCGAAGTAGTACTTGCATGCACCCGAAGTGTTATACTCCATTTCCCTATAGCCATAATGTTCTGCTATACTAGCAGGTATAACCCCGCAAAGGTAGTACGACTACGCATCCGCGGAGTCGCTGTACATATTAGTATTGCGGGCGTAAATATTAGTAGTATAAGGCCGAAGACTGTTCTGGAATTCTCTAGAGTTCTCTGACTCAAGCCTTACGTGGCTAACACAGCACGGGTATCCCATGACACCCGGCTAACATAGCACAGGTATGACTATGACCTCGGCGGGTATAAATACCGCCTCGGACAAGTCTACTAGGCAGAATTCAGAGACAGAACTATAACCCAGGAACCCCTGTAACCAGAAGAGATTGGCCATACTTTCTAAATCCTTCCGCTGCATCCTAAAGGGCCTAAAGAACAGGCTTAAGCTAGAGCCTAACACTTGGTTTCGGAGCTTAGACAGCGGTAAGCGACGTAAAGATGGCTACACCAGGAGAGACACCACCTGAGGACAGCGGAAGCTTTCCGGTAGCGGCCACTGCCGGCGAAGCACAGCCGATTCCGCTCGAAGGAGGTCAAGAGGGCACGCAACCGACCCTCGCAACCATGATGAGCATGCTTCAACGACTAGCCGACCGAGTCGAGACTATGTCGACGGAGCAAGCGAGGATGCAAGATGTAGCGCAAGCTACAACGGCGGCAACGGCGGAGATTCGCCGCTTGGACGAGTACGTGCGACAAGGCTTTAGTCATTTCGACGACCGAGTGAACCGGAGCCGAGTTGTAGAGCAGCAGATGCGAGACCAGCTTCGTTCTGCCCGGACCAGCGACATGCCTGGGCTCATGCCGAGCGATGTGAAACCAGCGAAGATCGAGAAGCTATCGACTACGAATATCGACGAGCTACGGAACTGGTTTCGTCATGCACGGGGTTACCTGAAATATCACAATGTAAACCCGGAGGAACCTCGTAGCGTGTACTGGGCATCTGGCTATTTTCACGGACCTGTATCCAAGTGGTGGTACGCGCAAGTGGCGAGTACGCACGACGAAATTGGCGGCGGTTTTACCGGTATTACGCACATGGAGGCGGCACTAATCACCGAGTTCTGTGGACGTACACCGGCGAAGCAAGCTCGTATCAATCTGGATCGCGCGACACAGCGGACTACAGTACAGAAGTACGCGAATTATTTCCGCGAGCAACTACTGGAGTTACCACATCGTCACGAGGAAGATAATGTACATGACTTCCAGCGCGGACTGAAACCCCATATTCGAAAGGAAGTTGCCCTGAAAAACCCTAAGACCCTGGCAGAAGCTGTACAGGCAGCCCTGGCTGTTGAAGCTGCGGAGCGGGAGACAGATGTGCACCGCGAGATCCGTCGCGAGCGCCTAAACATCATGGACGACGATGGCGACGACGACGAGCAGTACTACAGCAGTGCTGAGGGTGAAGCTACAGAACAAGAAGACGACCTGTTGATGGCGCGGCGATTGACCGAGGAGGAGTTTGAGAGATTTAAGAAGGAAGGTCGCTGCTTTATCTGCAGGGCGAAAGGTCATGTTGCGTCCGCGTGCCCGAGCAAGAAGAAGAAGATTTCTGAATATCGACCCAGAAAGACCCGGCCGGGAAACTAAGACGTGAGTCGGCCGCGCGCGGCGCGCGACAGGGTGAAGGACTGTCCCCTAAAACGGCTCGCGAGACTACAGAAGTACAGCCCTCGTATCCTCGAACGACACTGAGGCCTGATTTCCTCCACAAGGATTTCAGCGACTGGATGGTACATCGCGAATTATTTCACGAGTACACGAAGAAATACGGACCCTGCGACCTGGACGGAGCTTGCGATAATGACGGCCTGAATTCTCAAGTTTCTGGTAGTTTTTGCTGTCCGACGCGCCCATTTCAGGAACAGGATCTCGGAGAATATCGGCGTATTTGGCTAAATGCCCCGTATGACCGAATTGAAGAATTTTTGGGTCACTACCTTCGACAGAAGTTATTGCATCCGCATCTACGAGCAATTATTGTGGTCCCAAAATGGTCGCGTAAACCGTGGTTTCGGCTACTTAGAAATTTTCGTCTGGTGGATGAGTTGCCAGCGGAGACTTCTGTGTTTACGTGCCCAACGAACGATGGCATAGAAGGTGCGAGACAAGATGTTGGCCCCACTCGATGGGCAACACAGATCTACGCTGACGATGGCGCCGGCGTACGGTTTCTACCGCAGCACCTGAGAACCCCACCGAAGCCTGAGTGGACGCACTCGAAGGTTCTAGTAACCGATGGAAGACGAGTGCTTCTGACTGTAGAAGACAGCGGACTGATTTGGTTTCCGGAAGGCAAGCGCGACGACACGGACGCGACGCCGGAGACAACAGCAGTACGACGATTACTCGAGCAAACTGGGTACCGGGTACAGGAGAGCAATCTACGGTACCTCGGCACTCAGCGGACGGGAGACAACCGGTGTCCTGTATACCTGTATCGCGCTCGTCGTAATACTGTACCTGAGAAGACCCCTTTGAACCGTGCACTATGGACAACCTGGAAGAAATTATTGGAGGCACGAAGTACGGGTTATCTGGAGACGGAGACAGTACGCTACCCACTACGGTACGAAAGCTTCGGCGAACAAATTGATGAATATGTCAACCGTAACGTCCGACTACCTGGCGAAGACTCCACATCGCGTTTGTGCAACGTATCTTCACCGAGTGGTACCCGACTGCTGACTATTACTGGCGAATTGCGAGGACGACACTGTAAAATACTGGTGGACTCTGGTGCAACCGAAAATTTTGCGAGTACCGAATGGGTGCAATTGCATCAGTGCCCTACAGTATCCGGAGGAAAACACCGTATAAAACTGGCGAACGGCAGTATGAGTACCAGTACCAAACGGCTGAGGAGCGAAGTACTTACCGTAGGAGCTTTCGACTATAAATTGGACGCTATAGTTACAGACCTGGAGAAATTCGACATTATTCTCGGACAACCTTGGCTGGAAACAGTTAATCCTGACATCGACTGGACTGCTAAAATTATTAAACACCGGAAGACTGGACAACACATTGCTACAGCGGAACAGTATACAGTACCTACGACGGTTTACCACCTGGACGCGGCTAAGATGGCGAAGGAACTGAGGAAGAGTCGCGGCGAGGAACTGTTTGCTGTTGCGGTACGCGAGGTGTTCGATGCGGTAGCTGAGCTGCGCACGGACCAGTCGACCGAGTGGACCGAGGAGCTCAAGGAGTCCCTTATGGAGTTTGCAGACATCATCGCGGAGCCTACTGACCTGCCACCGGAGCGCGAGTTCGACTTTGAGATCAACCTGGAGAGTGATGAACCCCCCAAGGAACGAACGTACCGTATGTCACCAGCGGAGTTGCAAGAGGTACGGTCACAACTGGAGGAATTGTTGGCAAAAGGGTGGATTCGTCCGTCCAAGTCAAACTACGGCGCCCCAATTTTATTTGTGCGTAAGAAAGACGGCACTCTGCGTATGTGTGTGGACTACCGTAAATTGAATGACCTTACGAAGAAAGACCGGACCCCGCTTCCTCGCATCGACGAATTATTGGACTCATTGCATGGTGCGACTATTTTCAGTACTCTGGACCTGTACAAAGGCTACCATCAAGTACGAATTAAACCGGAAGACATCCACAAAACAGCGTTCCGGACACACTATGGACTCTACGAGTACTGTGTGTTACCTTTCGGCTTGACAAACGCCCCAGCTGGATTCCAGACTATGATGAACCGTGTTTTGAGCCCATATCTCGGCAAATTCTGCGTGGTATACCTGGACGACGTGCTGATCTACAGCAAGACAGCTGAAGAGCATCTCGAGCACATCAGATTGGTGCTACGGGAGTTGCAACGACACCACTTGCATATCAAGCTGTCGAAGTGTTCGTTCGGCGGTACTAGCGTGGAGTTTTTGGGCCATATCGTCGAAGCAGGACAGATCAAGATGGACCCCCGGAAGGTGGAAGCAGTTCAACAGTGGCCCGTGCCGAAGACAGTAAAGGACGTACGAGGTTTTCTCGGCCTTGCTGGCTATTACCGCAAGTTCATCCATAACTTCGCGGCTATTGCGGCGCCACTACATGACCTGACGAAGAATCAACCGGAGTTTGTGTGGACGCCTCGTGCTGATGCGGCGTTTCGTGCATTAAAGGACGCAATGGTACGAGCACCTGTACTGAGTATACCGGACACATCTGCGGACGCCCGTTACACATTGTATACAGATGCTTCTGGATTTGCAGTGGGAGCTGTGCTGCTGCAAGATCAAGGCTCAGGGCTTCGACCTGTCGCGTACCATGCACGCAAGATGAACAAACACGAAGTTCACTACCCGGTACATGAGCAAGAGTTGTTAGCGGTTCGTGATGCACTCATCAAGTTCCGATGCTACCTTGATGGAGCGGCGGGCTTTACGGTCATCACCGACCATGACACACTACGGCACTTCTTTCGCCAACGCGATTTGTCGACGCGGCAAGTACGATGGCTGCAAGTGTTTGCGCCTTACCAACGACATATGGACATCGTCTACAAGCGAGGAGCTGCCAATCATGCGGACGCCCTCTCTCGGCGACCCGACTTAAAGGATGCGCTACAGAAGCTAGATCTGCTGAACAACTGGTCAGAAGACGAGGCTGACTGCGAAATAAATTCAGTTTTATTTGCTATGGAGTCGCGACTACAGGCGGACAACAAGTTTTATGACGAAATCAAGACCGCATATGACTCCGACGAGTACCTGAAATCGCGGAAGGCTTTACCATCCTGGCTAGTACGTCACAGTAATGGTCTACTGTACGCCTACGGCTCACGACTTTACGTACCAAATGTGGCGGACCTGCGACAACGAGCACTGTACGAACTACATGACGCGCCTACTGCTGGACACCCAGGAGGACGACGACTACTGGCGCGTACTGTGGAACTGTACTGGTGGCCCCGTATGAAACAGACTGTCACTAACTACGTGCGACGCTGCCCTACCTGTCAACGTACTAAGGCGGCCCGGCATAAGCCATACGGCTTACTTCAGCCCCATGACGTACCGTCACGACCATTTGAGGTAATATCCCTGGATTTAATCACAGATCTTCCGGAGTGCCAGGGGTATGACTCAGTAGTGATTTTCGTATGTCTACTGTCAAAGCGAGTAATTGTTGAGCCAACTACGAAGACAGTTACTGCTGAAGGCCTGGCGGAGATTATGCATCGCTCAGTTTTTCGTCATTTCGGCCTACCGGCTAAACTCATCTCTGACCGAGACCCCAGATTTATGTCGGAATTCTGGCAAGATATGTTCAAGACCATGGGTACTAAGCTGAACATCTCTACAGCTTTTCATCCAGCAACCGATGGCCAGACGGAACGGACTAACCAAACTTGGGAGCAAGTGCTACGCTGCTACGTGCACCCCCTGCACGATGATTGGGTCAACCACCTCACCAACGTGGAGTTTGCGATCAACGCTGCTCAGTCGACTTCGACTACTATGTCCCCTTTCAAGGCGACTTTGGGATTCGAGCCGACTACACCTGCTACTACTCAACTCGCAACCGAGCCGACTCGAGCTCTTCCGGAACACGTCAAGTATGTACAGGAGCTTCATCGCTTCGCGCATGATTGCGTACTGGAGGCTCAAACTCGTATGCAGACTGCAGCTAATCGTAAACGACTACCCGTACCATTCAAGACCGGCGACAGAGTTAAGCTGAAGGCGTCTCATCTGAAGTTTATTCAGCAACCCTGTGCTAAGCTACGCGATCGCTACGTGGGCCCCTTCGTCATTACAGAGCAGATCTCACCAGTTGCTTTCCGATTGCAACTACCTGCGGGCGTACGAGTCCACGACGTGGTGCACGCGAGTATGCTGGAGAAGTGGTATGACAACCCTGACCAACCGGCGAAGTCTGAACGAGTACCGATTGTCCATGACGCAAACCGATTCCATGTTCAGGACATACTCGATGTTGCCTTCAACAACAATGGCACTGGACTACTGTTTCGAGTGCGATGGGCGTTCCCGTACAACGTACCAAGCGAAGACACCTGGGAGCCCCTACGCGGAGTCAAGCACCTGGACATTTTCCGGTCGTTCTTACTGTCTAAACCATACCGACAGTTTACTGAGAGCCCAGACTTCATTCGGTTCCGGAATCGCTACCCAAGCCGAGTACCTTCCGCCTGAACTTCAAAAAATCAAGACCAAGACTGTAGTTTCCTGTAGTTCTGTGACACCTGCACAGCGAGGACGCTTGTGCTTAAGGGGGAGAGAGTGTTATACTCCATTTCCCTATAGCCATAATGTTCTGCTATACTAGCAGGTATAACCCCGCAAAGGTAGTACGACTACGCATCCGCGGAGTCGCTGTACATATTAGTATTGCGGGCGTAAATATTAGTAGTATAAGGCCGAAGACTGTTCTGGAATTCTCTAGAGTTCTCTGACTCAAGCCTTACGTGGCTAACACAGCACGGGTATCCCATGACACCCGGCTAACATAGCACAGGTATGACTATGACCTCGGCGGGTATAAATACCGCCTCGGACAAGTCTACTAGGCAGAATTCAGAGACAGAACTATAACCCAGGAACCCCTGTAACCAGAAGAGATTGGCCATACTTTCTAAATCCTTCCGCTGCATCCTAAAGGGCCTAAAGAACAGGCTTAAGCTAGAGCCTAACACTTGGTTTCCGCCCATGTATGATCAGGAGAGTAGTAATACGATATATGCATGCAGACACAGAACGCGTGCACAATCATACATTTTTTTCTTGTCCCGGCCCTTGGTACTATTAGTAGACAATAGGAGCAGCCGTGCCTCGATGTAATTCTATTACGCTTCAAAGCCTTGAAACGTCCATGCATGTCAGCAAAGAAGGCGTCAATGTATATATGTAGTCCATCATCCCACATTGTGCATGTCAGTGTTATATGCCGGCAGCAGCCAATCGCATGCCAGCATGCACACTTCAGGTTCACACTAGGCGGATACCTGATGCTCCTAGTCACGGCGCGCTCTAGACTTCTTGCCATCGTTGTCAGACACCTCATGCAGATCCTGGACAGTCAGTGCGCCCTTCCACGTTATGCGTTCTGGCAATTGCCTTGAGTGTCTCCTCCACATATATGTCAATGTGCTTAGATGCAAACTAAGGGCCCTGGGATGATGATCAACACCTTCATGTTGCGCTTCTCCCCCTGATTTGATGATGGCGTGTCTTGACACCTACAGTAATAGGCCACACTGCACTACAACAGCATGTCAAAACCACCAAACTTCAATTACACTTATATATCTCGCGCAACATCGGGTGTCCCGGCAGCGCCCCGGCCGCGACTGCCCCGCGCAGCGCCCACCGCCAGAAATCTAGCCCTCTTGCGGTTTTGATCAGCGGCGGATGTGAGGTCTTCACCATCTAAATCGACAGCGGTTTTAAACAGCCCGTGCTGACACTCTGCCATGGGAGGTGACACAGTTGGGGACAGTCACATGTGTACGGCTTGTCATTGTTTCGCCGTGCTAAAACTACATCACTTTTGCGTGCTGCTACTCGCTACGTTACTGGCTATGGGCAACTATGCCTCATCTGTACTTTTAAGCACTTTGGCTGGTGGCCCAACTATGCCTCATCTGTCCGCACTCTATTCTCCCAAGGGGGCGGGGGGGGGGGGGGGGGGGGGGGGGGGGGAGGGGGGGGGGGGAGTCTCCTCAGTTGGTCTCACTGCAAAATTTCGTGACTCGACCAGTATAGAACAAGATGGCTGCCGGTATCTATCTGCCCATCGCATGATGGGAGTCATTACGGAGGCCGCCGCTGGCTCGGTGACTTCGTCCACGCCACACGGGATGTTGGAGTACGGCAGAAAGGTTGCCCTGAGTGTTGCAGCTGCACTTGCTGGGTGATGCGGGTAATCGGGGACGATGCCACCCGCCATGTCGGCTGCCAAATTATTATTGGCAGTCTCTCTCAGTATGCGCACATTGGTCGCCGCGTCATGGGATGGTTCATTTACAAGTAGCGGGAAAAGTGGGGCCGTAGCCGCAAGCGCCATTGCCGTGAACAACTTTAACTGGTCCGCTCAACGAAGGGTTCCCGCAGCTTGGGGTTCCCTAGTGGGTCCTTACTTCTCGATGCACACTTCCACGGCGCGGTACAGCTTATCCCACGCCGCAGCGAACCATGTCCCGTCGACATCGCTGAACATGTCTCTATGAGAAACCCGGGTATCGTCCGGCGCTTCTAAGATAAAGAACGTCCAGCCCCGGAGAGCCTCTGCCCCAACAGTGTGGATGCCCGGCCATGCCAGTTCCTTGTCGAGATAGGTATACATGTTGGTGTTGCTCCTGCGTGTTGCAACCCACCCCGGCTCGAGATGGATATGCACGCCTTCGCGACCAACTGCCGGTCAAGGTAACGATTGAACTTCCTAGGGCCGCCGTCGTACGATGCGGGCAGCTGGTTGGCCATACCGGGCGAGGCGAGGAACCGCGAATGGTGGGTAACGCTGGTTGATGCCGGCGGCGGGTGGGTGTTGGTTGAGTACCTGGGTTTGGGTTCGGTAGTTGGGAGAAGTCGACAATTTTGTTGCATCGTGTGCCAACCGGCCTCTTGCGGCACTACAAGCCGTTTGGCAGCCCCGACGTAGTCAGTCGCTTGTCTCATTATTGTTTGTGCATGTGCATGCGCGTACCGTCGAATTACAAGCTCATCACGGGGCCCTTCCCCGTTAAGCGGTAGTTACGGGCGAATTACGACCCTGGAGCACGTATGTGTCAAATGAGGATACATGTGTCCTCATTTACATGCTGAAAACGGTCGCCATACGGGATATGGCTCAGGGCTAAACGCAATTACGCGGATATAACGCTATGGATGCGCAGCAAGCCGGGTACTCGCACTACAGTACCCGTACGATCTGCGCTTCATGATATATAATAATCGCGTTATATATTATATTATAATAATGATATAAGTTTTAAATATTAATAATATAGTATAAATAGTTTATAGATTATATTATATTAACATATATAATTATGCGAATAACAATAATGTGGGCCGTATCGTTCATGACGTGCGGCAGGCACTGTTTCACGGCGAGGCGACCAAGTGCCATATCCGCGTTCACCCAGAGCAGCCCCGGGGCGAGGACGCTTTTGGCTTTGCTCTCGCGGACATACTGGACAACTTCACTGAGCGGAAGTAGTATGACGAAGCCGGGAAGGAGAAACTGCTTGAGGCAGGTTTCAAGTGTCTGATGAGGGTGTCGTCTTGGTGTGTTTTACCCGTCCGTCCGCGATGCGACGCGTGCCCATATCTTGAACCCATTACCCCCCCCCCCCCCCCCCCAACGGGATCTGGCGTGCTGAGCACTGGCGTTAAGAACGCCTCCGCCGACGGTCCATTCCATACTCTCACTACGAGCCGGGTGCTGGAGCCCACCCTGAAAGGTACACCGAGTCGGCGGGTGGCTGAGTGACATGACTGCGTGGAGGATTTGAATCTCACATGCGTTGACCGCCCCGTGCCGCGTTTTTGCTGTCGCTCCTGCAACAATAAGGACAAGCAGGCGGTGCTGTCGGACGTCTTTGACGATTGCTGGCCGCGCGACACTCAGACGGGGATCCCTTAGGCTAGCTCGTGGTCCGCGAGGTGACGGCGCATTGGGAATAGGCCGTAGGTGAGTCACGTTTGTTTTCGCACTTGTTTGATTACACAGCCACCGCCGCCGCGACAAGCAATCAACATGCATGCTGACTTTCGCAGTTGATGTGTCGGACCCGCGCCTAGTCCCTACGTTTGGCGGTAAGCTGATCGTATCGAGTGTTCAGCGCAACAAGATCGTGTCGCTGCCGCTGGCGGGCACCGCTCCGCCGCCAAAGCTCCACGGCTTGGTGGGCGTGCTGGCGCAGCAGCAGAAGAGGGCGGACGGCATCATCAAGCACAACACAAACGCGGTCAAGAACCAGGCAAGCCGCCCTTGGCGACATTGTCGACGAGGGCAGTAGCCCAGAACAACGCCCCCGGCCAAGAAGGCCAAGCAGCCCGCCAAGCCGGCGGCTGGAGTACCGGCCCGGGGCCGGGGTGGTGCCGGGGCCAGGGCGGGCGGTGGTGCGTTCGGGTCGCGGGGCGGCCGCCAGGCCGCCGTAGCCGCCGCTGCCTCCACCCGCGAGCAGGAGGCCGTCCGCCGCCGTGGCGGTCCCGGCCGAAACCGGATGTAAATGATTTATTCCGCCCGCCCACTGCCGCGCGCCTCGCCGCCCACTGCCGCGCGTCCGCTCACTGGCACTGCCGCGCGCGCGCTATCACGGATTAGACCAGAGCGTAGCGTGATTGTCGGGCTTCTAGAGGCAGATGCTGAAATACTACACCGCGGATATAGCGTCGTGACGATGAGTGATATGCGGCTGATGCAGTTTATTACGAGGATGTCACGAAATGACTACATACGAGTGTCATATATACTATTGGTAAGATTACATGATGAGTATATGGTATTACAGTATAAATACGACGAAGTGGAGCGGCGGGGCTCGTTGATTCGTTTCGGGGGGACGAGAGCGGCGGAGAGGGCGGCGGGGGCGATGGCGGCGGCGACGGTATCGATGCACCCAGCTCGCCCCGCGTTTCGGTCCGACCGGGTCCGGCCGGAGCATAGGCGTGAAGGACGTACGGTGCAGCAGCTACCGCAGGGGTGCCATCACCACCGGCTGCGACGGGCGCGGCGGTGCCCAGAGGCGGCTTGACGCACGCCTCCGTCCATCTGTGCGTGTCGTAGAACCGAGTCATCGTGACAGAGGCGCCACACGCGCGGCAGCGCATTCTCTTGGTCACCTCCTCTTCTTGCATCCCCTCGGCAAGCGTCCAACCCTCCTTGCCCTCACGAATACGGCGCTTGGAGTTGCGACGCCCTGTGGCACACCACGACTCGGTTGGGTTGGTAGGGGCTAGTCACTGGCGCTCTGATGCTGCCGCGATGCATGGTAAATTGCCTGCGGGACTTGCAACAATGTAGCCGGTTTGAGACGTGGGATCAGGTTTGAGGCTGGGATAAGGTGGCTGTCAACGTGATTTCCGGACTTTGAGATAAGTCGCCGCCATGTTTTCGCACCTTGGTTCCTTTATACTACAAGATGAAATAAAATGACCGACATGTATTATAAATTGACTTCTTGTTGGTATTGGAGACACCGTACGCATTATACTATATCGCGGATTGATGTAAACACGCACCGTGCGGGTGTGCCGTGTCTCGCCAATCGCAAGACTGGCCAAATTTGTCGCGGGCAGCAACACATCATGATGGCCAATAGCCACGACCCATCTGACGTCTGCCCCGTCTCTGCATATTGCTCGCGTGGCGCGCCTTGCATCCCCAGTAGTGCGACCCGCTGGCCGCTCCGATGTTTCCCGCCATCCCTTCGACGGTCACGCCATGCGGTAGGTAGGCTGGTTTGTGGGCTGCCCGCCCCCTACCCAAGGCAATGGCCTACTACCAATACCGCCACCTACTAGCACAATGGATGGCGCCGGTTCTCGACATGGGTGAGGAGTCGTTTTTACATGAATATGGTTCACATTCGGCTAGATCCGGGGCGTGCACCACTACAGCCACCGGCGGGGACTTTTGCGACGCCCGCGTCCTCCAAGCCGGTTGGTCCGCCTCCTCCCACACCAACATGTGCCATGCGCTACGAAGAGCCCTCTCGTTCCGCTACACTAGCTTTCTCCCATGCAATCCTCCGTTCAGCCTAGCAGAGGCGCAGGGCATTGTACGCCTCTATCTTGACATGCTCGTTGTGATGTAGCTTGCCATGCCCCTTCTAGCATTGGCAAGTAAGCTCGACTGCATTGAAACTCCGGGGTTTCTTGCAGTATTTAGCAATGCGACGAAACACCCGTTTCGTGCTTTGCGGAGCTGGCCTAGGCCTAGCTAGTACTATCCTTACTTAGTCCCGACAGTTCCTAGCCGCTTGTCATTCTCGCACCTCACCTTCACCAACTCCCCAGCCACCCATCTAGCCCGGATTTGATTATGAGTAATGTTGTATTGACTCATTGTGGCCAATGTCATGTGACTACATGTGCGAATTTTAATCCGCTTCAGACAGATATTGCTTATACCACCTACTGATTGTAATCATTTATTTGGTGGCACGGAGAGGGGTATACGGGTGTCGCACGGCTCTCGTTGTTCCGAATCTTGCCCTGCCCCTTCTAGCACTTGCAAGCTCGACTACATTGAGACCACTGCTTGCAGTATACTCATGCTAATACCATAAGCCTCGATGACGGTCCGGTAGTTACCTTGACAATTATTAACAGCAAGCGTTTGTTAATATCTTAGTCGCTACCGTCTTTACCCATGCGACTTTGGGGCCGGCTCGTAGTTCTCAGGTGGTATAATTATCCCGGGCTGATCCCTCCCGAATCAACGAATTACCGCTATTTACCAAAATTGCTTTCGTCCACCGGACACGACTCATCAATAGTCGCTAGTACTGGACGTGCGCGCCCGAATACCCAGCATTTTTGGTACGCGCGTATACCGGACGGGCGGGGGGATGTCCTCCCGGCGGACAGTTTTAAAATTGAAAAAGCAAGCATCATTGCACAGCTCTGCAGCAGAAACTTGCAAAGCTGTGCATCGCTGCAGCACCGGTTTAGCGACTATGTGCTGCGCCACGATATGGCAAGTAGGAGTCCTACTACCGAGTTTTAGCGATGGATTACTGGCAAGGCGGCGGCCAGATAATGCACGGAAAGTACTGCTGGGGAAGGAAAAAGCCTACATAAATAAGCAGAAAAACTATAAGGACTAAATAATCGTCGCTGACTCTAACTCAAGAGCCCTCTGTCGATATTGGGTTGCGAATATTCATCAGTCAGTCCGACTGGTTCGCTACAGATAGTGACTAGTCGCTACCAGTTGCGCTACTCCTTGCACCCAAATGCATCGGCTCAGCGCAAGAGCACAATAAAAACTCGTGTTCGCTGCCCGTTCATTGCACCTTTCGCAGCAGTCACGACTTTCACCTTTGCAGCCGCTAGGTAGTCTCGCCGCCCTCCTCCCCCCCCCCCCCCCTCCAACGCGCGCGCCTTCCCTCTCGAATCTTGGGCCGTGGCTCGCGGCCTTGTTCTCTTTATTTATTGTGTTATTGCCGCACCTCGTGTTTTTTGCCGACCTTTTCCTGGGGCGCAACTGCTGCAGCACCGCTTTGCTGGAGGTGGGGGGGGGGGGGGGGGGGGGGGGATAGGCAGGCTGCACTTCCAAGTCTTTTGGGACAGGTGCCTCGCACCGAAGCGCGCTTGCTCGAGGCTGACAATTGCGTTGCTTCGTCCGCCTGCCGAGGGTCAGACCACGGAGACGAGAGCATTCGTGGCTATGATGGCAACGCGAGGGGCTTGTATTCCCGGGAGGGGCTGCGCCACAGCAGTGCGGCCGACCCAGCGCGCAATGCGCCGCCCTGCGAGGCGACCGCTGCCGGCGGTGCGTGCTGCCGTGAAGCAGGACGAGGCGGCAGTAGACACAGCCAGGCCGAAGAAGGCCAGCGCCGGTCCGCCCAGTCGGGCGATGAAGGTGGAGGGCCGCCTGCCCGTCGTGGGCAACGCACACCAGATGGACCTGCTCAAGATATATGAGAAGGTCGAGGATTGGCACCAGGTTTACGGTATGTCTCCCCCTCCGCCCCCCCTTCCCTCTCACACACACACACACACACACACACACACACACACACACACACACATGCGCACGTTTCCCATTGACACACTGCCGGTGGGCCTGCCACTTCATGTTTGCTACCCGCTGATCTGAACACGCATCGCAATTGACTTTAACAGCAATTCACACTTACCTGAACAACCATTTCCTTCATTGTGTTATAGCAGGTACTCCTGGTGTGTACAGGCATGCATTCTCAGTAGCAGTGTGCCTGTGTTGGCAGCCTTGCATGGGGCCCTATTGTATGTGGGCAAGTGACGAGCAAAGAGATTAATGGATGTTTCTGCTCCCTACTGACAGGTGACATCTTTGAGATTACGGTGTTCAACAAAACGGGGATCCACACGGTGCGCTCTCCACCATCAGATTGGCTGGGGGAGAGGGTGGAGAAGGGAGGGGGTGGATGCTTGGTCTCTGAGCAGCATCGGCCCGCCCTCGGATGGGCTAGCAATGTCACTGAGAGAGGGGTGGGGGGTGTGGAGTGTGAGCCATGCGGCCTGTCCGTGCCGATAGCGATGAGCTAATCTTCATGTGCATGCAGAGCAACGCAGAGGACATCCAGCAGATCTTCAAGGACTCTGACACATTCCGCAAGTCGGAAGCCCTGCTCGGCACGATTAGCGAGTGGCTTGGCAACGGGCTGGCAACGGAGTCGGACATTGGCAAGCACGCGGAGATGCGGCGCATCCTGAACCCGGCCTTTCGCGTCGACTACATCAAGGGGCTGTCGCCTGTGTTTGGCCAGATTGGCAGCAAGCTGGCCGACGACATCCTCAGCATGGGCGAACACGACATTCAGGTGAGAACTGATCCTGCTGGGGACGATACCAAGTCAGCAATGTGCAGCCTCCTGCCATCCGGCAGCATGTCCTAGCTCCATCCCTGTGCACAATGAGCATACACGAGAGGCAAATACCACATCGCATCAAGGTGCACGTGTTTAGGCCGCAGCATCGCCCTAAGAGCGAGCCGTGCCGGCTTGCGTGGGGTGGCCGCTGACAGTGATGCGCACGCTGGGCCGGGCAGGACATGGCCATGCGGGCCACCATTGACATCATCGGCCTCACAGGCTTCCGCTACGACTTCGGAAGCCTGGACATGGCCACCGGCAAGCGCTCCACGCCGGTCGCTGTGGAGACGCCTGACAGCCCGCTGGATGTGGCGTCTCTGTTTGATACCATCTGCACTGGTGCCGGCAAGCTCTTTGCATTTGGGTTCCTCCCGAGGGCCATCACGCCGGGGTGAGGCCACTCGCGTGCCGGGGGGCTGGGGCAATGGATGAGTGGATCTGTGCACAGCGGATCCCTGTACGCTGCCGACGGCGGCTGTAGCATTGCAGGCTGAAATGCCGAGGCTGTGCCTGGTGCAGGTATAAGGACTTCCGGTGGGCCATCGGTAAGCTGGACGAGGTGATCGACACTGTGCTGGCTGAGCGCCAGGCCAAGGGGGTCAAGCCATCCGACCTTGACCTCATCTCCTTCTGCGTGAGAGCAATGGAGGAGGTGAGCCTCCCCCCCGTGAAGTACAGCGCCCTCTCTCTCTCCGCTCCCTTCTCCCGGCTTGGAAATGGGTGCAGGCTGACCCTTGTGCTGCTGCCGACTGCCGCACCTGCAGCATCCCGACATCATGGACAGCAAGCAGATCCGCAACGAGCTGCACACTATGCTGTTCGCCGGGTCGGACACCACGGCAAACACGCTGTCGTGGATGTTCAACGTGCTGTCGCGGAACCCGGACATGCAGGACAGGTGCAGCCGTTATATGCCGCTGTTTCTTGGTTTTAGCGGGTTTTAGAGTTTAGTTATAATGTATTAGGGCTTGTTTTGTAGGGTTTATCTAAAAACTCTATTCATACTTATGTGAACAGACACGCACACACACACATATACATTTTATATAAACGCACACACATATATGTATGTATCTATATATATGTTCGTTTTTATAAATGTAGAAAGAGATACGATATTAAAATCTATAAAAGGTATAAGAATCTATAGATAGATAAAAATAAAATAGAGCCTAAAACCCGCGCACTGGTTACCGATGCCCTCTGTGGCAAAAAGCCTCATTGTTGCCACTCTGAGGCGCCCCCTGTGACCAGGTGCGCTGCGGAGGTGGACGCGCTGTTTGAGTCGGACCCGCACATGACGCCCGACGTACTCAACGCCAAGCTGCCCTACCTCACCGCTTGCTTCAAGGAGACGCTGCGGCTGTTCCCAGCCGTTACCATGCTGGCGCGCGTCGCCGTCAGAGACACTGTGCTGGAGGGCACCAAGTACGCATGCGCACCTTTGGCCTTGCTTTGGCGGGTAGGGAATGGTGGTTCCCCCTAGCTGACTGCGCGCTGTACTTAATGGCTGTCTTCCAGTACGCTGGTGGATGACGGCGCGCTGTGCAACATGAACATTTGGAGCGTTCAGCGCAGCCCCAAGGTGAGATGCACGAACATGTGGCGCCTGTCTGTCGGCCCCGGTGCCTGGCGTAAACCATGGCAAGCAGGCCTCACGCCCTGGGTGGCTTGCGGCTGTAGTACTGGCGGAAGCCGCTGGAGTTCAGGCCCGAGCGGTGGCTGCCAGAGGGGCTGCAGGAGTTTGGGCCCGTCCCTGAGGATGCGTTTGTGCCATTTGGCGGTGGCTCGCGTATCTGCATTGGGAAATACTTTGCGGTACCCCCCCCCCCCCCCCCCCCCTCCTTCTTCCTCCCATCCTTGCTTCCTTGCGCACCAGCGCCGGTGTGAGCTCAGCACTGTGCGGGTTTTCTACACCGCACGAAGCACTCTGGCGGGATGCCTCTCACACCCGCGATGCTTGTGCAGATTATGGAGGGGCAGGTGCTGGCGGCGCAGGTGCTCAAGAAGGCGGCCTTCGAGCCGGTGCCTGGCTTTGAGCCAGATGTGAAGAGCATGATGACGCTCACCTCCACCAACGGCATCTGGCTGAAGGCCGTTCCGCGCTGAGAGAGGCCGCATTGGCTGCGTGTGCAGTGGTTGCCGCCAGGCAGTTCATCGTGTTTGATGAACTGCCCGGCTCATGCATGACAGCGGCCCGTAGTTAGGTATGTCAGGATTGTAGTGGCGGCGGACACCCAACTTGAAGTTGTCAGCCGCTAGCTGTAGCCAGATGGCTAGTCAAGTATTGTAAACCATTGAGTATCTTTGACCTGCGCCCATTGCTGTTGCTACTCTACATATTCCTTTCATTTGCTTCTAACAACGAATCGAATATATCTATATCTACATGTATATATCATATATAATATATATATATATATATATATATATATATGTAGCGAGAGAGAGAGAGAGAGAGAGAGAGATTTACATTATTGAACGGCTAAACATAATAATAAATGACTGCTACACCTCTCCACATAAGTCTCGTGCCCCTTTTGGGCGGGGAATCTGGATCAAAGAGCGGCGCAGGTTAATTTGAGCCGGGGTTTAAGATGTAAAACCCCGGTACGCCTTACCTGTATGCTCCGTCATCGTCTTCAAGGAGTCCAAGGAAGTCTGCTTCATTGGGTGTCTGTTGCTCAGGGCTGTAGGCCTTCATTATTTCAACTCTTCACATAGTTCCCTTTTTTGGTGGAATCTGGATTATAGAGCGATTTTGCGGTAGGTTTTGTTAAACCGAGTTTTTTTTTATTATGACCCGATAAAGCCCTGGCACGCCTGCTCAGCTAGTTAGCTTTAGCGACTATGTGAAAATTCAGTCACCGTCAGCAAAGGGTACAACACGATTAGTCGCCGTGGCGGCGCCGCATTGGGCGTTTCGGCCTTTGTGGGCACACCCGTCACAAACTGCAGGGGTTAGCGGCGCCCCACACGCCCCGCCGCGCGCATGCACAGAGTGGTGCATGGCGGGAGGGCCATGGCGCCCATGGGTGGTCTCAGGAAAGATAATATTAGTTAGTAGCAAGGGGCTTTGGGTAGTGCTTCTGGGTGCCTAGGGTGGACACATTTGCAAGCGCAGGGTCATACACGCTATATATCGGGAACCAGTCGGTATGTAATCCAGTTATGCCCTTGCTGAGCGCTATTGCTTGACAACAAATTACTCATATACCGATGCGAGAGAGATGCTCAGGGTTAAAAATAATGTTATTCAACTCCGAATCAAGCCCATCAGCCTCGCCCTCTTCCTGTTCCTCTCGTATCGCCGGTGTGTTGCGCCTCCGGCGATGCGGCCTCGCGGGCCGGGGCCTCGAACACGCCCGCTCTTCTATCACGGTGGAGAATCTATCCCTGATGCAACCCCTTTTCTCCCCAATCGTCATGGCGAGTCACCGCGCCGCGGCCTGCATATCCTCAAACCCAACAGCCCCGCGTCCCCGCCAGCGCCGAGCTCGTCGAGATCGCCGAGAACGACAACTCCCAGCCCCTTGGATGATGACGACGCTCTTAACAGGGCAACAAGTTCGTCACAGTCGCGAACCCGCCCGTGCCCCCAGCCACCTCTATTATATTAACACCTCCACCATCCGCATTCACGCGACGACGCCGAATATCCGAGCCTGGCCTCTATGGCCTTCACCACCAACAACTGAGACACTTTGTCGAAATCAGCGGTGAGCGCGTCCCCCTCGTCTCCCAGTCTAGCCCAGTGCCCGACCAGTCTCAGGCGCCTGTTCTCGCGGGACTGTTCACGCCGGCAGCGAGGAGAACAACGAGCTATCCAGCTCATCCATCCCCGGCCCTGCCTGCCTCCCGGCCATAATGCTGCGCGCTCCCTGAACGGCGAGGGCTTCGTCCACGTGCACCGCGGTTTCCAAGGAGTCGACGAGGGCCTCGTGGGCACTCGTCGATCTATTTTGGCAGTATGCTGTCCCTCGAGGATCTGTCGGTTCGCGGCACCCCGCTGGAGGCTGTGCGCTGCGACTGGCGCTACCCCATGGCCCGCGCGACCATCGCCGACCTGCAGAAAGCTTTTTGCGTCGGATGACCTTGAAGCTCATTGCGTGCGTATTGCAGTCAGCGTCCTACAATAGTAGCTTACCGCCCCACAGGTAATGAGATCTTTGACAACTTGCAAAAGCATGAAATACAAAGGTCTCTTTACAAACTCTTTATGGATCTTAGTTGTATGGATCCTCTTTTGTACACTTCTCTATGGATCCTCTGTAAAATCTATGTAAATAATAAAATATCAAAAATTTATAGTGCGCATGTTGTAGCCCTGCATTTGCTGTGATCATTGTCTCGACCATTGGATCAAAATGACGTGACGATCAGACGAAGCCCATTTACTTGTATGTGCCTTGTTGATTAATTAAGGAATTGTGATGGCCATATATTGTATTACACTACCATTACAAAGAATCAAATACAAACGTATTGATTAGCTGACACATAGCCATATAAATAGTATAGCGGCTTGCACTTGCGTGGAAGTAATTGCTGATGGGATAAAATGGCTGCACTGTAGTAGCAGCAGAGGTGTTTCTAATATACTGTGCCTAAGTGGTATGGACCGTCTCAACGTCTCAAAGAAATCCTACCCTAAAATAAGATAAATTCCGGCATACAATAATGCTGAATAAGATGTTATTGGGGCGCTGTTTTATATATCATGTTATATATCCGTGTGAGCATCGCTCCAGAGCACCCGGTTTCATACCAGAGGGATGATGGCGGTGTAAGTATGCATCGTATGGGTACCCACTCGACGTTAAGAACACCTGTTTCTTGCTCCCACGAGGGGGGTGCCGGCAATCTTGCGAGACATTTGAACGGCCAGGCCGCGGGGACCGATTATTACGAAGAATTTGATATGTCTCCTTGGCATGATATGGTACACGTTTCAAACCTATGACCTCCCACTGAATTTGCCAAGGATGCCACTGTCGAGTATGGTCAGCTTTCGCCTACCGGAAACGCTTCGAGACAAAATCCGTGCGACAGCAACGTCGTGCTGTGCTCTGCATACACATGGTTGGCGGTCCCATGGCTGGGTTATGGCGTCGGAATATGGTGGCACGGCACATTGTATATGGAGGCTGGGCATGCTAGGCAGGGCCTATTTTTGAGTAGCTGGCACCCCCAGTATCTTCCATAAAAGGGCGCTCACTTGCTGCATGTTCTAAACATCGCGCGGACACCCATTTTTTATATAGATACACGTGATCTCAAACACGTATACATACCGCCATATACCGGGGGTGTTTATAGTCCATTGTTAGAGGACCATTATTAATCCGTGCTTTCAGCATATATTCAGCATATATTCATATAGCGACTACCATCGGTCGCGATTACAGCTGATTTATTTAGATACAGGTATTTTTGTTTGGGGGGGTATCAATTTATAGGACGAAAATACTATTATGTAATGTGACCGGTAATTTACGGTGAAGTAATTGCTTCAGGTATGCGGCCGCGCGTGGAGCCGCAACATGTGGTGGACAACCGCCTACCTGTAGCAGCCGTCGCACAGTGTTTCGACCGCCTTCCGTACCGCCGAGAGCCTCCAGAAAGTACACAACATCTGTCGCCACCTTGCGAGCAGGCAGCCATGGTGACTTTTGCGCGATGAGCCAGCTTCTTACCGCGGTGCTTGCCTTGTGCAGCGCATGAACTATGTCCACAAGCAAGTGGCCACCAAAGGCCGTGATTCTACTCTAACTTAAGCATGACAATGTTGTCCAGCTTTTGTTTTGCTATGTCAATTTGCGCCTACTTGAAAATCATGATCGATGTGTTGAATGAACATGTTCGAAAATGCTCTGCTAGATGCCATTGAGGCTGATGACAAGCTCCCTGGGCAGGGCGCAGCACCCCCAGCACCCCTTGCCGATGGCGCCATTGCTCGAGTGATATTAGAATGCTACCTATCTAGAACTGTTCTTTGATGGATGTAACCATTCCCGACCACCCTTTGTCAACTATGATCTGATTGGCAAGCTCCTTGATGCATTCTGCACACTGCAGCAAAATAATGATCAGCATTCTTTTCACCAGGGAAATTTTAAATTGAGGGGGTATTATAGTAACAGTAATTAACATTAGCTTGCCTTTTGCTGCTAGCTCATGTAACTATATGTAGACAGAAAGGAAAAATCAATTAAAATAAAATACGATTGATTTATTTTTTTAAGTTTCAGTACTTCACTCCTATCAGCTGTTCGTAGTCGAGATGCCGTTCCCGAGAAGGTTCAAACGTTCAAACGTTCAGACGTTCGTCGACAGTGCTGGAAGCGCTATCTCGCCGTGATTGATGATTGGAAATTATGAACGCTATAAATTATGAACGCTACCGCCGTACCAGGGGTACCCGTACCGGTACTACCGCAGAACGATGAACAGCAGCACCGACGACCGCGACTACGAGCAGACCATTGTCTGGCGCGCAAGATTTCTGTCCGAATAATAAGATATATTCCGGGGGCGGAAGAAATCTCTGCTGCGCTGTATTCGGAGACGGTACGAAATAATATTCGTTGAATATCGATATGTATTCGTTTATCCCTCGTTTATCCCTACACTTCGGCTTTCTCCGCGGGTGCGCAGCCTCGCCTCCCGCCCGGCACACGCGCATCGCCAGCAGACGATGGGCCGGCCGGCCAGCCGGCTGAACACTGGAAGCGTGCTTGCCTGGCGGCGCGCGATCACTAGCCGCTGGCCCACACAGAGCTCCCGCAACCTCGGGATCCCAGGCGGCATTAACACCAGCAGCGCCCCTTCGCGCAACACCGGCGTCGCGTTTCCCCACTAGCGCCGGTCGTTCAGTCAGGATGCCGCCCCGCAAGGAGGCGGTGGAGCAGCGCCGGTCGCACTTGGCGGCGGTGGTGCTTGCGGACACCTTCCAGCAGGTGCGAAAGCGGCCGCCGTAGACGGGCAGCAGCCCCCCCTGCCGCTTTGCCCCCGATGCGGCTCGCGGTGGAGCTGTGGCTGAGCCGCTGCGGCCCCGCGGTGTTTCTTGGAAGCAATGGGATGGGTGGCCGAGTGGGCAGCCGCAATTTACCGATCAGCCAGGATGGGTTCCGAATGACAACTGGGTACTGTAGCCACAAATTCGGACTTTCCTCCCGGGCCTATTACTGAGATCACGGCGGCTAACTGGTGCCGGCGGATCGCTATCTCTTGCAGAGGTTCCGCCCCATCACGGTGGAGCGGCCCAACGTGCTGCTGCCACTGGTGAACGCGCCGCTGCTGGACTACACGCTGGAGTGGCTGGCGTCCAACGAAGTGGAGGAGGTCTTCCTCTTCTGCTGCTCCAACGCGGACAAGATTCAGGAGTACGTGAACAGCACCAAGTGGGGCTCCATCCCCGGCTTTGACGTCAAGGTCGTCGTCTCCACCAACTGCTTCTCCGCCGGCGAGGCCATGCGCCTCATCGACCAGCAGGACGTCATCAAAGGTGCGCGGGCACCTGCCGCCACAGTCGTCGCTCATGCACTCCCGGACGCCCCTGCCGTGTGCAGCCCAGAGTACACTGCAGCCGAGTGCCAGGGCGGCGCGCCTCACCCACCTCGATGAGCGCCCCCCCCCCCCCCCCACCCCCCCCCGGTGCTCCCCAGACGACTTTGTTCTCGTCAGCGGCGACTGCATCTCCAACATGAACCTCAAACCGGCTCTGGAGGCGCACAAAAGGAGGCGTGAGAAAGACAACCTCGCGATCATGACCTCGGTGCGCCCTGCACAGCCTACCCCCCTCCCCCCTTGCCACTCTGCCTGCCTCCCTCGTTTCCCCGCTCATCGCTCGTCACCCCACCCCCCCCCCCCCCCCCGCCCCTTCCACCCGTGACCCAGCCCGCGCACCCCACGAACCGCCCGTATCATCCAACATGCCACGAGGCTGCGCTGGGCTGAGGGTTAGGGCAATGGCGCCGTGCAGGTGCTCATGCCCACTACTCATCCGAGCCACGCGCAGTGGCTTGGCGAGTCCGATGTAAGCGACACCCCCCACCCCCTTCTCTCTCTCCTGGCACACATCTCCTGGTCTGGGAACATACACCCACACACAGTCAGCGTGCTGCAGGAGTGGCAAGGCATGTTGGGCAGCGGAGCGCTTTCTTTTATTCGGTCCCCCCTCCTTCCCATTCCTCCTCTCCTGTACACCGCCGCAGGTGCTGTTCTGCATCGACCCCACCTCCCAGCGGCTGCTCGCCGTGAAGGACCTGAAGGAGGGTGGCCCAAAGCACATCGTGCAGGACACCGCCGTGTTCAGCGAGCGCGACGCGGTGCAGGTGCGGCGCTGTCAATTGCACGATGGGGCGCGGCGGGTCGGGAGGCTGCATGGGGCACCGCGGCGAATGACCGTCAACCAACCACATCCCACCCCGCCCCGCCCCGCCCCGCCTGCGCCCTGCTTTGTCCCCGCAGCTGCGCCTGGACCTCACCGAGTCGCAGATCTACGTGTGCAGCCCCGAGGTCCTCATGCTCTTCTCCGACAACTTCGACTTTCAGGTGCGCCAGGGGGTACCATTCGAAATATTTGGTTGCACATGCCGGCGGCTGGTGCCAAGACACCCATACGTACCCGGGACACAAGCCTCATGCTGGGTGGAATGCCGCCTTCACGGGCATTTGCTACGTAGCGCGGTCCCCATGCTGGTAATTTGCACGTCACTTCTAACAGGGTGGGCAGGGTCTGTTTCGCAGTGCTCTTTGTCGGTACCAGGACTGCATTATTGATATCATTACTACCGCATTTGTTTTGGATGCAATATCCATAGATGCGCCCCCCGCTTCCTGCCATCGCCCATTGCTCCCCCCCCCCCCCCCCCCCCACCCCTGGGCTTCCTGCCATCGCCCATTGCCCACTGCCCTCACTTGCCCACCAACCATCTCCCTCCCCCCCCCCCTTTCCTCGCCCCCCAACATCTACCGGCACCGCGCAGAACATCCGGCGGGACTTCATCACGGGCGTGCTGAGCGAGGAGGAGCTGGGCAACAAGATCTACATCTACGAGCTGCACGGCGAATACGGCCTGCGGGTGCACAACTTGCGCACCTACGACGCCATCAGCCGCGACGTCATCAACCGCTGGGTGTTCCCGTGCGTACCGGACACCAACTCGCTGCAGGTGCGGCCCCCGACTACATCAATTATTCAACTCCCGAAGGCCAGTATTGCATGATGCCCCCTCTGCCCTCCCCTCTGCAACGTCCGTCGGCGTCCCCAGGCAATGTTCCGTTTTTAACCCCCCAGTCCGTGCCCCGCCTCTACCCCCTCTGCCCATGTGCAGGCCCCCAAGGGCTACCGGCCAAAGTACACCTACGCCCGCCGCAATGTCTACATCGTGAGCCCCCTGTACCCCCCCCCCCCCCCCCCCCCCTGCTACAACGCTTCCCGACACGCTGGCCGCTGGGCAAATCACATCCGGGAGCCCGATTGCCCTCTACCGGAACCAGCGGACAGAAACTCGATGTATGCTGAGGCTTTTTCCATGAGACGCTGCTTGGAGGTGTTTTTCCTGCTCTCTCCCTGCCGGGGAGGGGGGGGGGGTAACGGCATGGCTCATCCCCACCTGCGTACGTGTCCCCACAGGATCAGACCGTGGCGGTGGCGCGCTCCGCGGCGATCGGCCCTGACACCGTGATCGGCGCCTCCACCATCATCGGCGACGGCTGCGTCATCAGCGCCTCGGTCATCGGGCACGGCTGCCGCATCGGGGCGGGCGTGCGCATCCAGGGCTGCTACATACACGACCGCGTCACAATCCACGACAACGTCACGCTCACGGCCGCCATCCTCTGCGACCGGGTCACCGTCAAGGCGGGCGCGCAGGTCAACAAGGCGCGATCCCCGTCCGGCAGATGCCAGCCGGCCATTGCCCGGCCCGGCTCCGTCTCCCATTTCTAGTATCACCGGTGCTCGGACTGCGAATAAGAACCTGCCCTCCGTGCCAGGGGTCGAATATGGACGAGACCTCAGCGGAACTGTAGCGGAGGTTTCTATGGTTTGCATGCAACCGCGATTTGAGGCGTGAGGCTTGACTACAGGTGCTTGTAGGCGAGTCCTCACCCGCAGTGTCCCATGTCCAAAGAGAGGATTCCTGGGCTATACACGGGCAAGGGCGGTACAGCGGGTGGCCAGAGTATTCAGAAAAAACCCACCGCCAAAGTGACCCTAGGCCGGTGACCCTAGATGTGCGCTAGGGTTTCAACAACCATGGGCACTCAGCGAGGCGGCCGGTGCGGTAGCGCTCCTCCTTGCCCTGCCTGACGCTGCTGTGGCACGGGTTCCGGCGCGCCGCGCAGGGTGCCATCCTGTCGTACGGCGTGGTCGTGGGCTCCGGCCACGTGGTGCCAGCCTTCAAGCGCCTGACGCTCTGCTGCCAAGGCGAGGCGCAGAGCGAAGACAGCGACGACGAGTCGGAGTTTGCGGGGGCAGGTGCGCCGCCCGTGTCCAGGAGGGTGGGTGGGGTTCCAGGGAGGGGGCAATGCTGTCACACGCCCGTATCGACATCAGATGCCATCGGCAGGCCAACGCACGAAAAGCGCCGCCAGGGGGTTGCTAAAGTGCCGCGCTGCGTCCGTACAGGGGCGGCGGCGGGCTTCAACTCGGACGACGGGGACGAGGGGAACACGCTGGCATCGCTGGCGCCCACGCCCAATGCGATTCAGGCCGCGCACCGGGCAGCGAAGGGCGAGCCCGCCGAGGCAGGCGCAGGTGACACCCCCCCCCCCCCCTCCTTTACCTGTGGCTCTGGACATGCGTAGTACATACACACACATACACAAACACAGAATACGGCGCTTTATGTTGATTGAAATAAGCGTACGCTTGTCAGCCAGTCAGTGTTATACACGTCAAGAGAATATTCAGGGACAATGGGCCATGGGACTGGTCCTTGTACTCTTTTCCTGTTACTATTCCTATAAGCTAATATATACTTTACAACTTCACAATTCAGTGGGTATTATGACGACGCCGCTGAGCAGAGTCCAGACGGTCCACGCCGGTTCCCCGAGAAACGTACTCATAAACACGGGGGGAATCCGAGGCTCGCTTCCATGTTGTCTTGGGCGACTCGTGAGTATCTTGAGGCTTGGGTCCAACATGCTGTCTTGGGTCTTGGAAACGTTTGTTACACCCAGAATTTACCGTGCATACATTGCACGTACCGGTGCCCACCAGGGGATAAAACACTGCGCATGAAACCTGCCCTCCCTGCCAGACGCTAAATTCAGAGGAAAAAGTAGCGCAACTTCGGAGAATTCCATCTGTTATAGCTTGCATGCAAGCCCAATTTGAGCTTTATAGTGAGGGATCTTATAGGTGCGTCGGCACCCGCATGCGCTTGTGTGTGCACATGTTCACCCATGGAGCGATACATGAACCTGATAACAGCAACCATTTCAATGCTTGATGCGGAGTCATCCCCATACCTTCATCGAGTGTATACAGCAGCAAAACCGCTGTGTATGTGTACGTGCCGGTAAGTCTGTGCATATTACAAGTATAGAGGCAAATATTAGGTCGGCGAGGAGTAGATACACCCAGACATGGCCACCCCTCCCTGAGCATCCCCGCCCTGCGTGGTGCCCCTTCCCTTGCCGCAGATCTCGGGGTGGAGTGGGACCAGGAGGCCTGCGGCGGCGACGGGGCGGGATTTCTGTGGGAAGTGGTGGACAAGGAGGATGAGGCGCGCTGCAGCGTGGCGGTGCCGCCCGCGAGCGACACGGTGTGGGAGATCGCGCCCGGGGCGGTCACCTGGTCGCAGGCCGCGGCCCAGGCGGGCAAGGGCGGGGAGCCGGCGGGCGAGGAGGCGGAGGACGAGTTCGACCCGGACCAGCACTTCAAGCGGGAGGTGTCGGAGACGTTTCCTCCGTTGCGTGAAGATGCGCTTCGACCAGGTGCGGGCCTCTCCCGGTGCCCTTACCCCTCTCGGACCTCCCGACAGAACACGTTCCCCACGAGCCACGAGTCGGTGACCCGCCCCGCGCCGCGCTGACACGTGGTGGTGCGGCGCGCAGGCCAACGCGACGATCGAGCTCAATGCGCTCAAGCTGGCGGAGAACAAGACCTTTGCCGACTGCGCCAACTTCATCTTCACCACCATCATGGGCATGTGCCTGCTGCCGCCCAAGCAGCTGGACCCGGAATACGCCTCGCTGTACGCCGCGGCGGAGCCGGACCTGAGCAGCAACAACGGTGCGGGGCGCCTCATTTATGGGGTTATTAAGGATTCAATGTCGTCAGGGTTGTTTAGGTCTTTATTGTTCGTACTCCAGTATGCGGTACACCATACTCAGGGTATTACTTAATCACATATTGTGAGGAGAACATGTTAGGGTCTCAACCCTAGACGTCGACCTCACCAAACAGCGTGTAGTGATTACGTAATAGGGTATTTTATTGGTGAGGTGGAGATCATGTTAGGGTCTCAACCCTATACGATCTCCTCACAATCACGCCTTGCATACATGATGAAAGCTGTGCATGGTACAAGGAAAACATTTCCATATGGCGCTTCAGGGGTGACACCCAAAACCCTAGACCCTGTATAATTGGCGGGCAGGAGAGGTGTATCGCGGTTGTCCCTATGAGACTCAAGGCGGCGGTACTTAATATAAACCTTCACCTGCGCTCCCCCCCCCCCCCCCCCTCCCGGCCATTCTCTCCCTCCACGCCCAGGCAAGCTGGCGCTGCTGCGGCAGTTCAAGGCGCACCTCGTGGAGTGGGGCCCCCTGCTGCAGAAGTTCCTGCGCGAGGAGGACGACCAGGTGGACCTGCTGCTCACGCTGGAGGAGTTCTGCGGCGCGGAGGGCGACTTTGCGTCCGAGCGGGGCGCCACTTTTGCGCCCATGTTCTGCCAGGTACGCACGCCTACCTCGATCGCACTCTGGGCGTGAACGCATGATTTGAAGTATCACCCCCCCCCCCCCCCCCCCCCCCGGGAGCGCATGCCAAAAAGAACACTTTGTTTTATGTATACGGGTGCGGACTGGAATCGAATCTGGAAGCTTGTCATTCCTCCAGAAGCATGAGAGGGAAGACGTGGCGAAGACAGGCGAGAAGTATGCCGAAGTGGGAAGATGAACACAAGGTTGCAGTGGATGTGTGTTTGGAGAGGGGGGGGGGGGGGGGGGGCAGGGGCATGTGAGCAAGTGCCGAGGCGCAATGTGCTGCACCTTCATGAATGCAAGCTGGGATGCAAGAGTCTATTGGGGCAAGGAGTGGTGGTTGAATATGTAATTGTTTGGGAGGTCACAGATTTTTCTGGGGGTGGCTTATAGTGGTACCGCTACTGTATACGGGAATCGAACCTGCCGGAGGTCCAATATAGACGAAACTGTAGCATATGTTATCATGGGTAGCCACCAAGCCCAATTTGCTCGGTAAATAGAATATAATTGAAACAGAATAAAACAAGCAAATGTGTTAACAATTTGGCTTTTATCGACAGAAAACTGATGGATACATCTTCGTCATATTGCAGTTTGATTTCGGAAAGCACATAAGACACTGTTTGAGTATGTAATTGCCGATTTATTAAGGAAAAGCTACGTGCATAATTTGAAAATAGATAGCAACAATACGGGAATGCGGACCGGTGCACGCCAATGAGATACGTGAACGATTCCTACATGCGCGGTATTAGTACGATGAGTACACCGCCCGGACACTATATCGTCCTGGTAGTTCCAGTACTCAAGTATTCAGGTTTTTTGCAAGTTGCGGTTTAATTATTGCAACGCCAGAAGGGTGGCAAAGCTCTCAAACACAACCCAACAACATGGCCAGCCACCGCCGTTTAGAATTTATTGCCGCCTACGCGCTTGTAACATCAAGGGCGTTGGCGCCCGTATAGCGCATGCTTCCATAGGTTGCACGCAGCCTGGACTTTAGGCTGCCCCTATCGGCCACAGGTGCTTTTGTGTGCAGCGGCACCAAAGGTCGATATTTGCCAGAAGACACTGCAGAAACACCATGGAATTATGGATGCGTTGCTGCAAACCAAGCAGCAGGCATAAAGGCAATTGAACGGTTGCACTGCGGTTGCAGGGTTGGAGGCCGCGTGACTGGGCGGTTGCAACCTGGCTTGCGGCTGACCGCTGCCGGCTTGGGGCTGCGCGCAGGTGCTGCAAATCATGTACGACATGGACATCATCAGCGAGGAGGCCTGCGAGGCCTGGGCGGGCGAGAAGGAGCACGCGGAGGAGGAGGTCCGCGCCTGCTGCGCCGCCCTTGGCCATGCGTGCGTGTGTCAGGCCTGCCTGGCCGCCTGGGGGGCTGGTTTGCATGGGGAGGGCGCTGCTCTGACCCGCCGCCCGCGATGGTTCCGCTGCAGGAGAAGGTGTTCCTGAAGAAGGCGCAGCCGTTCCTCACCTGGCTGCAGGAAGCAGATTCCGACGAGGAGAGCGAGGAGGAGGAGGAGGAGGAGGACGATGACTAGGCGGAGGGGACCGCCAATGGGCGCTGGGCGATATTTTGGAGTCCGGCGCACGTGTAGCCACCTTTAAACCCTACAAGAGCCTTCTCCTGCGCCTGGGGTCAGACGCACGCCGTGTGCAAGGGCCATGCTACCCTGTGCTGCAGAGTAGCCACCTTACTCATATCAGTTGCATTTGTCGATACGCAATATTCCATAGACAAACACGCTAATGGGCCAATGTGAGCACAGGAATTGGGAAACTCAGCCGCCACTGACTGCCAGCACTGGAATGTCGCGCAGAACTGGCCAAGAATGAACGCGCGTGTCGTTACGCGCTCGTCTATGTAACACTCCTGCGCGACTGCGTGCCACGCCCGCCATACTCGCTGTCGACACTTTTCCCTGCTGAGCGATGGCGACGGAGTTCGGGCCGCATTCCCGCTGCGCGGACCCGTGGTAGGACGGGCTGGCTTTGCATTCCTAGCGCGTGGCGTGGGCTGTCCCCGCCGTGGTGGATGGACGCGACCTATGCTTAAGCGCTTTCGATGGCCATTTTATTTCACCTTCTGCTGCTGAAATAAATCTGCCAGGCTGGACAATGTCAACGCGGAACCGGCGCTCATGCTCGTACCGTTACGGGGTGGCGACACAGTACTTGTACAGTATTGACTTCAGGTGCTATAATAGCTGCTGCGCAAAATAATGCTGACCGAGCCGCGCCTCGAAAGCCCGGGAAACGTACCGCCAGATAGGATCACGGGGAGGACCAAATCTAATCTTACCCGCGAGACTGCCAGAGTGGCGACACGCGACACCAAAATAACGCCGTCTCCGCACGGGCCGAGTGCCGCTGTTTATGGGGGAGTGGAATGGGCGGGACGAAGATACTCCACAAAACGAAGCTCAGTGCAGCTGTCCAGTCTCGACGCAGCCAGGCCATCGCCTCATCCCTCGTGCCCGCAGCCAAGGCACCGCTTCGCACGCTCCCTTTCTCCGCCCGCCTGCTGCGATGGCGGCGATCGCCTCCCAGTTCCACGCGGCCGCCCTCGGCGGCAGGCCTCACCGCGCCGGCCGGCACTGCAGCCGCGGTGCGCGGCTGCGCGTCTCCGCCGCCGCGTCGGAGCCCGCTGTGAAGGCGGCCAACGTCAACCCCGCCAACGATCTCATGCTGCGCTCGGCACGCGGCGAGCGCGTGGAGAAGACGCCGGTCTGGCTGTTTCGTCAGGCCGGACGGCACCTGCCGGAGTACCAGGCTTACAAGGCCGACACCGGCAAGAACTTCCTGGACCTGCTTAAAGGTCTGCGCCCCCCCCCCCCCCACCCACCCACCCCCCCCCCCCGTCCCCCCCACCCTCCCTTTCCGATCAACCCGAGGAAGTGTACTATGTGTCTCATAACTTGGTCCTGATGCATCGTACAGACCCCAAGGACGTCGCGGAGGTGACAATGCAGCCACTACGGAGGTACAACCTCGATGCTGCGATCCTGTTCTCCGACATCCTTGTTGTGGCAGAGGCCCTTGGCGTCCGTGTGGAGATGCCTGGCGGCAAGGTACATACATCCCCGCCGTACTGCCATACCGGATGGGGCAGGACACACGTAGTAGCGCTGTTCATGCTGTGGCCTGTGTGTCTCTCTTCAACAGGGCATCCTCGTCCCTGAGCCCCTGCGCGGCCCGGAGGACATGGGCAGGGTGCCCACCAGCATCGACGTTAAGCAGTCGCTCGCGCATGTCTTGGAGGCGGTGCGGGAGATCAACAGGCAGATTGAGGCGGAGAACCTGCAGGTAAGGTCTTCGCTACCCGACAAACGGCATGCCGGGCAGGGAGGCAGGAGCGCCACAGTCTGAGACGTCGCTTTTTTTCGGCAGGTTCCCTTGATTGGCTTCTCTGCAGCCCCCTGGACGCTGCTCTTCTACATGGTAAGGAGGCTATGGCTCCTACACGCTGTACGAGCTCACATATTTCCAGGCGCACGGGACCGGGGTTGCCTCTCATGCCTGTGGATGCGCAGGTGGGCGGCTCCTCTCGCCGCAACACCGACGCAGGCATGAACTGGCTGAACAACCACCCCACCGAGTCCCGCCAGCTGCTGTCCATCCTGACAGACGTGGTCATCGAGTACCTCAGCGCCCAGGTACGTTTCCTCCCTTTTCCTTTTCTCACTCAGCGCCCTGCTGCGGGTCTGGTATCCTGCTAGCCTGAATAGGGCATTGGCTTGTCGCTGAGATGCACATGGGTTGGCTTCTGCTGTTAGTGCATTGTAGTGGTAGTTTCCTGCTTAATCAGTTGGGGGGGGGGGGGGGGGGGCAGAATCGAGAGGATTACAATGTCTATTATTGGCACAACTAGTGCTGTCGCAATCGTGGCCATGATTGGTGTTGGCTGCGCATCCGCAGCTCTGCATTTAACAAGCTGGTACCTGTGCCGGTGGCTGACGCCGAGCTTGCCCTGCGCCAGGTGGAGGCCGGCGTTCACATGATGCAGGTGTTTGAGGCCATGGGAGAGCACATCACGGAGCCGGCGTTCGCGGAGTTTGCCACTCCGTGCCTGCAGAAGATCGCTGCTGAGCTGAAGAGGCGCCACCCCGATGTGCCGCTGCTTTGCTTCACCCGGGACTCCATGTATGCGCTGCCTTCCATGCAGGTGCGTATAGCCCCACCAGTGACCGGGCTCGCCGTACGAGTCGGCCATGGCAGTGGTGATGCCTGGGGTGGGGGGGGAGGGGGGGGGGGGGCATGCATGCATCCTGCGGACCATGCGGCGTCCTGAGCAGGCATACGGATGACGTGCTCACAGGCTGCTGGGTACGACGTGCTGACGTTGGATCTCTCAATCACGGGAAGCGAGGCGCGCCGGATACTCGCGGCGTCTGCTCAAGGTTCCCGCCCTCCTTGCACCGGCTGCCCCGCCTGCGCTGGATTGCCTGCCTGCCGGAAGCTGGGGCGCACAGGCTGAGCGGCGTAATGCTGTGCCGCGTTGGCGCGTGCAGGCGGCAAGGTGGCGGGCCTGCAGGGCAACTTTGACCCCCAGCTGCTGGAGGCGGATAACGGCGTGGAGGATGACACCATCCGCGCGGCCGTCAAGGCCATGCTGACCGAGCTCGGGCCGCAACAGCTGATCGCAAACCTCGGGGCTGGCCTCGGTGGCAAGGAGGACCCCCGGAAGGTGGCGCTCCTGGTAGATACGATCCACGAAGTGAGCGAGCAAATGATTGCGTCCTCTGCGGCGGCATAGGAACCGGAAAGACTTCCGACCTGTAAATGAGCCGTGCCGTCATTCCCCTCCCCATTCCTGGCACGGTGTGCCTTTGCCTGGCAAGGGGAGCCTCCGGGTCACCCACAGCGTCTGCATCGCCATGACATCATGTGTGAATCAGGCGGCTAGCGCATACATGACACGCCGGTAGCGCCTGGCGCACAGTCTCTTCGCCACGGACATATGTGCACATCGCCTGGTATCGCAAGTGATGAAGCGGATGATGAAATGTTAAATGAATATGTTCACAATATGTATGATGATATGAACTTATAGAGTGGAGGGAATGATGATGCGGATGCCGCGATCCCGTCCAGGTAAGTCTGTGCGGAGAAGACCCTGCCAGGCCGTGATAGGGCGCGAAAAAAAAGAAAGGCGCTGCCCGCAAATAATACCGAGTACTGCTGCAAGGTGTATTCGACCGCAGCCATCGGCCTGGCGCCCCCTGGCTTGGGTTGCATGGGATGGAGACCCGATCTGGATTGTGTACTATCTCCACCAATACAATGAGTAGTGCGGAAATAGCTGATCTTGCAATAACTGATGGAACCGGCTTGTTGACGACGCGGATGCGTGCTGAATAATACGAGCAATAATACGACCTGTGCGTAAAGCCGTAAAGGATCATATTATAGTTCACCATGTCCCTTATCCCGACACGACAATGCACTGCGCTCACACTACCGAGATATGGTACTCGACCACTACGTCATCATTCTGCTCGGTGTAGACATCGTGCACACATGGCACGCGTTCAGGTGCCATGTGTTTTCCCTATTGACACGGTTTCCCCTATTGTTGATCAATAGGGTACGTCCACCCGTATGCACAATCGTATTCGGCCATCAATACGGCGTGATGCTACCCTATTCCTATCGTATTTGACACCGTACATTCCCCAGAACCAGACACGCACCGATAATACTGTACAGTAGTCGCTGCTTAGATGATGACGAGGCCGACAGGCCGCGCCAGCGCTGCGCGCCGTGTAGTGATCTAGAGGGCGAGTCACTATATACTGTTAGTCGCGATGTAGCGCGACCTACCAACCGTACAAGGTACACGCACGAGGCAACTATACGACGACTTGCGTATTTCCAGTCCGACGGTCACGGTGTACGGGTTATCACTCGGAAGTGGCCTTCCCGCGCGAAGAAGGGAGAAATGAGGAACCAAACCTGTACAAGGTACTAATTCTTCTGCGGGTTTGGCCGTTGCAGTGGCGCATTCAAAGAAGTTCTGATAAGTACTAAGTGGTAAACCCTTCCTAACCCGTACCGTACAGGATGAAGAAATTTGGCACTGCTCGCCTCCGGCGGCAGCACGGCAGTGCAGACTGGTTGCTGATGACATGATGCCGGCGGTGGCGATCGCGCGAGACGACGGATGATGGGTGAAGTCGTGTCAAGTGCCAAGAAGCTCGACACACCGGCGGCAGCCCCCTCTCGCGCCCATCCTCGCAACCAACACCTGTCACTCTTCCGGCGAGTAGTGGTTTTTCCTCGCAGGTCCAGTCTGCGAACGAACCTCTTGTAATCGCGCTATTCTCCGGCTCGCCAATCAGTCGTCTGAAAACCGTTTTCGTTTTACCACCGCCGATCAGCGGTGCGGTACGGGTAGACAGGGCTGCGACCCGTACTGGCAACACGACGGTAACATCAGCATCAGACGGCCAACACGAGTAAAAGCTCCAAACCGTTCTTTAACTTTACCACAGACGTGCCGTCGCGGAGTCCCGCGCGTACAGCGTACACAAGCAGCGCCGCAAGCTTGCTCGGCCACTGTTCGAGTTTCCGCTTCCATCGCGTACCAGCTCGACCTCGACACCGTACCGGCAACGCTCGAGCCTTCTCCACGATGGGCAAGCAAAGAGCCTATCGCGTATGGCAGTCCGAGGAGGAGGAGGCTCTGCGCCTGGGCGTGCAAAAGCACGGCCTCGGTGCGTGGGAGTTGATTCGCACTGACGAGGCGTTCCCGTCCCTCCAGTGAGTGCCTCGCGCGCGTTGCTCCAGCATGCCTCATATCGTGCGAAACTCCGAAGACTGCCGGAGCTTGTGCCTGCGATGCCGGTCTGCTTTGATGTTGCTGACTCGATCCGGTTCCTGTATTTCGCAGCGGTCGCACGGGTGTCCAGCTGAAGGACAAGTGGCGCAACCTCGTAAAGTTCAAACATCTCACCCAGGCCGAAACTGCATGCCTGGCGACGAAAACTCAAAAGGAAACCTGGAGGCGTGACGATCAATATGGATACGACCCCGAGGAACAACGTGAGTCGAACAATTCCAGTGCCTTTTGATGCTACATGTCCTCTGCGACTCGCTGCTCTGGGGATTTTGCCTAACCCAGACTGCGATTTTGCTCGGTGCAGAGGACTACTCGAACTTTGGGTCGGGCCCCTTGCCTTCGGTGGCAGTCTGCTGCCAACAGGAGATCCACGCCACGCTGTTGGCAAGGGAGGCTCATAACATCCAAATTGAGGCCAATCGAGCTCTTTCGGCGGCACTGGCCGGAATCGACAGGGATGTTGAGGGTGCCGATGAGCTGGTGCGTGGCTCCCTGACCTTAATTTGTGCCTAAAAAAAACGATGAGTCCGTCTTGTAGTACAACACTGGCGAGTGTTGCATCACTTCTGAATTCTGTGATTCTGACATCCTCTGCTTCTGTATTGGAATCCAGATGAGGAATTCCGTCCTGGTTGCAAACCAGGCCAGTGTCAAGGCAATGAAAGCCAAAAAGCATGTGGTGCTGGCCCGCCGGAGGCTTGCAATGGCGCTTCTGGCAGCAGAGAGGGATGGCGCAGATGAGCGTGTTGGAGCGCACGGGAAAACTGCAAGCGGCAATACTGCAGGGTCGCCCAGCTGCAGCCACGACTCGTCGCATGAGAACGTCCAAAAACGCCGCAATAGCAGAGGTGGCTCAGAAGACTCTGAGGCCGGCACATCGACAGAGCTAGACAAGCTTGACAATGCATCCAGCTGCTCAATCTTTTCCTGCCCGTGCGGCACCCAACTCAAGGAAGGGATGCCTATCTGCATGTGTAAGACATGCGGGTCAGCCGCCCATGAAGATTGCCTTGCTATGGAGGCCACTACTGAGGTAAGACATGCCACATTGCCCGCTATTGCCAGTTCACTGCCAAACCTGTTTGACGCGGGATTAAAGTGATACCACCGGATGCTGATGCTTATGTGTTTCTTTTGACAGGGAAAGACCTTCTCCAAGCCCTACATGTGCAAGAGCTGCAAGGCAAAGGATGCAGAGGCACAGGCATCGCCCTCGGACTCCGAGCAGGCAGAAGACGCCGTCGAAGATCTCCAGCTGCCAAGCGCCGAATCAAACAAGCGCAAGGCTCCAGAAGACGAGCCCAGGCAGGAGAAGCGCACCAAGCCTGACGTCATGAATGTTCTCAGAACGTTGCTGGGTGACAAGTTTGGCGAGTTCCAGGCGGTGCTGCAGCAGAGCGGATTGCTCGCGCAGGGAGGGAACCAGCTCGCTGCTCAGCTCGCCGGGTCCTTTGGGGCACCGGCGACGGTGAGCCCAAAGCCTGCCGAGCCGGAGAACAAGGCGGGCGCCATCGACAGCATCGCCTCGGCCCTTTCATTCTCGGTGGTGAAGGCGCCTCAGACATCCATTCCGATCCTCAGGAACCACGACACCATCTCAGAGAGCACGCTGCTTGATAACGTGCTGCAGGACATGTCGGACCTGGACGCCACTGTTGGGCTGAGTTGGTAGAGCGTCGCCGGCTTGTCTGCATTATGAGTTGCGGCCATTTATTCGATTTGACATTGCCTTTATTCCGCGTACAACAATTATGTGAGCCAGCCTTGATGTAATGCAACAAAGCTCGCTCGGTATGCTAATGGCGATGCCCATTGTCAATGAGCCTATCATAGGGGTGAAGTTTATCCGCGATCGCCACGCATGGTGTTTGCCGCCTTGTGTATTGTGCTTCAGCTGCGGCACAAGATAGCAGCCCTTGTTCAGCGCCGGTGCATAGCCAGCCATCCTGATGTTGTTGGTGGCTGCCTAGATATTTCTCCTGTGGTGTAAAAGCTGCAGAGGAACAGTAGGTCAAGCATACTCTGATACCCACAGCCTCCGCCCCGCAACCATCCACCCCTTGGATGCTCATCCTCCTTCGCCCGCTCTCTCAGGAAGTACTCTCCCGTCCAACAGGACGTGTATCGAATAAGTATGTACAACTACGTCCAATTCGCCAAATTGTACTCAGTGACAGTGCGGTGACCACGCACACACACGCGGGCCGGACTCTGAACCGGGCGCACATCACTCATCCATCTTGCCTAGTGCGGGTTGCGGGCCGCCTTCAAGCGTCTTGTGTTGGTCTCCTAGTAGTGCCTTTAGCGGTGGATTTGTTTCTAGCACTTGTATAATTCACGGCAGTTCTCATAGACGCGCCGCGCGCTCATCGCATCATATCTACAGCATATTCTGTTTTAGATATCGCCGATGCGTACCAGGTAAAGATTACCTGTCTTCGCGAATCCTTACCGTACGCTGGTGTATCACTATAGCTAGGGATTTGTATATATTCTGCTTCCTGTCAACATACGGCTCGGCATTACTCACACCTGGTTCAAACGTCTGCTGGATAACTGCCAGGATAGCGCATGCGTGAATCCTCTGCAATGAGCAGCATTGTCCAAAATACCCAAAGGAAGAATGCCTGACCGGCGATGAAAGGATTTGTTGGTAATTGGCCGCATGATAAGGACAGTTGGCCCTCTGACGTGCCCAGTTCCGCGACAAATCAATGAATGGTCTCGGTTGCTGGTAGGTGTACTCATTTTGCATGCCGCTTTCATCATGGGCTCAAGGAAAAACGAATATAATGGCACGGGTCAGGTAGTGTCAATTTGTTTTAGCGGCCAGTTGCAATGAATGTTGATCTGGTGACTCCGCCCTCTTGGACGAACATGATGTGTGGCATGCAAGTGTCCGCCGGCGCGCAGTACTTGTAATGATCTCAGCCCACGCGATGGTTCGGTCTGCTTGAGAGATGAGTTTCGACATGACATGAATAAGGGGAGGATGATAACGACGAATACATATGACACAACGGCCGCAAAGCGAAGTAGATCGTTAGGGCGGTCGCGACAAAGAGATTGGCACGAACGGCAGAACTGCACCGTACTAGTACGGGTACCCGTGGTACTATGTAGCAGTAGTGGGTACAGGTTACCACCGTGCTATTATACGTAATCGCTATAATTGCAAGTAATTAACGTTTTTATTTATGTTCGTTCCTTGGCTTTCAGTGTATCCCTGGACCCTTTGGTTCATAGGCGACTTCGTGACTTCCTGGTTCCCGTGGCTCTTCCTTTGTTCTTGGCTCCCTGGCCTCCTGCTTGACCCTTGGTTTCAGGCTTACATCTCTCTTTTGCTGGCAACCTTTCACAATTGCTTTTTTGTAGATACTTTGTTTTTTCTTACATCAGTGCTTTAATATAGGCGCACTAAAAGAAGAACTAAGAGCAATTGTGAAAGGTGGCCAGCGAAAGAGAGATGTAAGGCTGAAACCAAGGGTCAAGCAGGAGGCCAGGGAGCCAAGAACAAAGGAAGAGCCAAAGGAACCAGGAAGTCACCAAGTCGCCAAGGAACCAAAGGGTCCAGGGAAACACTGAAAGCCAAGGAACGACCAGAAAAAATCGAAAAGGAAACAGGAAACCAATGGGGACCACCGCCCAGGGGTGGGCCATCAGACGCAGCGAGTGCGCTTGTAGCCGATGACCCGGGTCATAGCAACACAGGCCGACGAGCGACGCGACGCAGGCGCAGGAGCACCATCACGTACCGCGCGCGCGGCCGCGACCCCGCCAAGAACGTTGTCTGCATGTGCTATGTTGATGAGCAAGGAGAAACGGCGGCGCCACGCAGACAAGAGCTGGCCGATCTTCTGGCCAGTGTGCGTGTGGCTAGCTTTCGCGAGCTCCACCAAGAAGGCCTCAGCGTGCGGGGCCAACGAGCCAAACTCGGAGACGGCGAAAGGAACGAAGCTAAGCATGCCGGCGGTTTTTCGTCGGACACCCCCGACATACATACTTCTGGATTTTGTGGCGCTCTGCGGCCCGCAATGTAGTTGTTGGATCCGAGCTTGACACACCGAGGATAGGGGCAATGGTGGTATTGATAGCAATCGTGTTCCCGCGGATATACATACCACCATGATACCCAAAAGCACAACATCGGTCGGCCCGCCGTCGCTGCCCTTCGGAAGAGAAACAAGAAGGAAGCCCTTCGCTCGGAGCTCCTTCGGGTAACGACTTGTGGGTCACTGCAGCCCCTTTTCGGGAAGTACTGCAGGCTGCAGTGCAGTAGCTCAACTGCAGGCTGCAGTTTCTGCAGCCTGCAGTGCAGTAGATACTGCAGCCCAACCCTGGTAGCGACCCACAAGTCGTAATCATCTTCCTTTTTTTCTAATTAGCAGTAAGGATTAGCATGCGCGTCACTGCTGCTGCGCCGCTCGCGGCCGGAGCGGGGGGGGGGGGGGGGGGGGGGGGGGGGCACTGGCTGGCTGGGATTCGAGCAGCGACCAATGGGATACTACTGTGCAGAATGCTTCGGCAATTTGCTTGATGACTGTAACGGAGCGTCGCCTACCCAGGGCTTTCCGTATAACTGGATTGCTGCCTAAACGGCCATCGTAGAGACGCTGCAAGGGTTTCACTGGTGTCAGTCCTGTCCCGGGGGCGGAAAAAAAACTACTGTGGATACGAGTACCGGGTAGCGACTACCAGTATCGGAGATGCTGGTGGCAATGACCGGTACAAAAGTCCACTAGTCTCAAATAATTCGCCCCTAAAAGCAGCAGCATTCGGAATTTAGGAAATCAGCACAAGCCGATTCAAAGCGGCCCGCAACCCGCACTAGGCAGGGCGGATAAAGTACCCAGATACGTAGTGCTTACCCGTTACAGGTGCCCTACAGGTGCCTCCATATTTTGCCTGCTGTCTGTAGCGACCGGTATAGCGACTAGATGACTACGACCTGACTATGGCCTAATCCTTACTGCTGATGAGACCCGGCCCACAACACCAACGGACAGCAACCGACACGGCGAAAACTTGCAACTCGGGGTACAAGTGTCCTCCATCATCTGTGCCACTCGGCCGACTTCCCGCCCGTCTGAAGAGGGTTCCCACTGGGTGCTAAGAACATCTGGCACTATGGCGTGCGAGGAGTCATATGGGTTCCTGCCGTGGTGAGCCCTACTATGGCGCGCCATGCCGCCAGTAGATAGACGCTAGCAGCGACTTGGCGGGGCTATGACACCAGTACTTGCGTTCTTTACGTTAGGTTGCGCGCGATGCTGACTGTTTCATTGGATTTCAATGGAAAATCTCCCCCGCCCCCTCCCCGCCACCCGGGGCCAACCCAGCACCGCCCACCCGCACCCCGCCACCCCTTACCGCTATCCTAGTTCACTGCGCATGCTGCTGAACGTTTTTCGATGGCACATGCTGCTCCACTAGCGTTTCTAGACGTCACGTCCGCGCAACTTATCCTTGGGTCTCTCGCGGGCGTGTCGCGATGTTGGTAGGATGTTAGCGCGTCTACTCGTTTAGATGTATGTTCATTTTTAAAAGATAGACAGACGGTCAGGATGTTCCCGCCTGGATTCGCTGCTCGACACGGGGCGCCAGTCGATCAGCAGCGGAGTCGAGCGTGGATTTTTATCGTGTTTGCGCCTTGGACGTGGGGGGGCGGGCGGCAGGTGTCGGGCGACCGGAACGGCTCCCGGTGTCGGCTGGATGTGTCCCCGGAATAATGTGTACAACTCGTGATGAAGAAAAGACTATCGCACACGTAACGTGCCGTCCCTTCCTCGTCTCGCCGGCCTCACTTGTGCTGATATGGCCCGGGGATGGGGGCCGTCGACCACCCATCAGATCATCCGTATTCCCCCTTGCGTACCTGTAGGCCCCCTTTACTCATTTAAGGTCAAATGCTTTAGTGAACGCAAGCGTCCCCTTTGACACCCATTTGAACCAGCCCATCACAAATTCATTGCTAGCGTGACTAGCCTTGCCTGACCTCTGCCCTTGAAGTACAGCACTGGTCTGTGACATTCCAGCGAGGCTTGGGCCACCCTTCGCGAGCTGACCCGGTGCCTTTGGGCGTCCAATTGCGCAGCTCGGACTCGCTGGGCGGCTCCATCTTCCTCATGCTCACCTACGGCTTCTTCCTTCTCAAAGGCGCCAACTTCATCTCAAACGGCAGCGAGCACCTGCTGGGCGTGCTGAGCCCGGGCGTCATCGGCGGTACGCTCCCCGCACCTCGCAATCCCCCCCCCTCCCCCCCCCCCCCCCCAATCCACCCACCTACCACCACCACTTTCCAGATGGGGCTTGCCAAGCGATCCAGATGAGGCGGTCAATGCTTCATACTGTATGCGCATGCCGTCCCTGTGGCGCCGCAGCCCGGTGAGCCCCATGGCATGCGCTGTTGCAGGCCTGGTGCTGCCGGTGCTGGGCGCGCTCCCAGACACTCTCATCATCATCGTGGCCGGGATGGGCGACAAGGAGACGGCCCAGGAGGAGGTGGGCGTGGCACGCAGCCGGCCCACACCCCCTCCTGCTTGCCCCGGATGCGGTCTGGCGCTGCTCATCCTGAGGGTTGCCCGGGTGCTGGCCCCGGCGGCATCGCGCAGATCGCGGTGGGCATGGGCACGCTGGCGGGCTCCACCGTGATGCTGCTCACCATCGCGTGGGGAGGGTCGGTGCTGCTGGGGCACTGCGACCTGGACCCGCAGGTGCGACACAGCCCCCGCACTGCGCCTCACCTTGTGCCCGGCTCCCCTCTCCCCCCCTTCTACCCCCTTCCCTCCGCACCATCTTCCTCTTCTTCACTGCGCAGTGTCGAAACACAGACCCGCTGACTCTCCCCCGGCCTCCGCCGCCGCGCAGGGCCGCATGATCAACAAGACGCTGACCCGCCCCTGGCACATGACCAGCACCGGCGTGACGTGCGACAACGCCACCTCCAAGAGCGCCATCCTCATGATTGTGTCCTGCGTGCTCTACTTTCTCGTGCAGGTGCGCCTACGCCGACCGTGTGATGGCAAACCTGCCCCCGCCCCAACCCCCACTCTTTTACTGGCACCCATGCCCGCTCCCCCCCCCCCCCCCCCCCCCTTCTGTCATCAAATGGTTTGGGGGATATCACCTTGCCAAAATTAAAGACGGTTTATCCCCTTAAGAGAGACACATTTGGAAGGGTTGGACCTAGCCAACGATAAAAACAATCCACAAACATTAAGTTTAATGGAAAAATGCTTCACATGCTTCTGCGTATTACAATATCATTTACGATAACTAGGACATTTTTTAATAAAGGACGCTTTTTCTGTCTAACATAAAAATTAAGCGAATGGGGTTCATATTTTAGGTATTGTATTTGCTTAGATGATTCGCGTAATTCTGAGACGAGTCGTTGTCCTGGGTTGCGCTTTTTTGAAATGTTTGTATATCGGTGGCATCTCCAAGTGCAAGGCCAACTTTGATGTTTTGTCACCCCCCCCCCCCCCTCTTCCTGTCCCCGTTGCTTCCCTGAGCACTGCGCGGTGTCCAATGCTACGCTCTGCATCCGCAGGGGCCCGCGCTATTTGGCCTCTACCACAGCCGCATCGCCGCCATCGTGGGCTGCATCTGCTGCTTTATCTGCCTGGTGGCCTACTGCACCTTCCAGGCAAGCCCCCCCCCCCCCCCCCCCCCCCCCTCCCGGAGGTCATTTCTCCCGCCCCGCCCCGGCCCTCCCCGCTCCCGGCAATCACTCCGGCAATGCGCTGACTGTGTTGTTTGCTTGGCCACGGCAGCTGATGGTGCCGGAGATGCAGAAGAAGAAGATGCGCGCCGCCCGGAAGCACCTGCACAAGATGTACGCGGTGGGGAAGATGCAGGAGTTCAGCAGCAGCTTCGGGGGGCTCCTCCACCCCGACGGCCGCCTGAACCTCGCGACCTGCCAGGCCATGTTTTCACACTTTGACACCGACGAGAACGGCTACATCGAGAAGCGTGCGGCCCGTGCATGCCAACCGCCCTCCCAACCCCCCCCCCCCCCCCCCCACACACACAATCCGCCATCATTGCCCTGCCAGGTTGCTTGAGCAGTGACGGCCATGCATGCAGGTGAGCTCCACGCGCTGTTGACGGGTCTTGCCATCTCGGAGGACTCATTTGTGCTGGAAGACGTGGACCACTGGATGGCGGACTTTGACACCGACAAGGACGACGTGATCAGCGAGCTCGAGTTCTCCAACGGTGAGCAAACATCTGTACATCGCCCTCCCTGCCCTTCACCTGCCTGCGACGTTGCACTATGTCAACGTGGGGAGGGGCAGCCGGGGAGGGAGAGGGGGGGGGGGGGGGGCACTGTGCGGGGGCCGGGGTGACCAACAGTAATTGGGCCAGCTGCCGTAGTTTGCGTGTTCTCGGCGCACAACGGATCAGCTAATGGCTGGCGGCGAGCTCATTGTTCCCAGCTGCTCCTTCTGACTTCGTTGCTGCCGGTGTGGTTGTGCTCCCAGGCCTGATGAAGTGGATCGACGAGAAGAAGGAGCACCACCGCGCGGCGGGTGGGGGTGGCAGCAGGTGGGTTCTGCAAGCGACTGTGGCAGTGATGACAGTGTGTCTGTGTCTGTGTCTGTGTCTGTGTCTGTGTCTGTGTCTGTGCTTGGATGGCGGCAGCATATGGGGTTCATCCTTCAAGCCACGCGACTAACCTACCAGTCTATTAGGATGCAAGTGCGGCAATTAGAATAGGAATAGAAATAGAAAACGTCTTGATGGTTTGACTTTTTTTGAAAGAAAACTGAGTGGTACATCTTGGCCGTATTGCGAATCGATGTTCCTGGCAGAGCTAAGGTAATTATTGGGCGTTTTTGCCCGATTGCAATGCCATGTGCATTGTTTCAAGTTAGATAGCAATCACTGACAATTGCTACGTGGTGTTAGCAGGTACAGCTGTACCAGGAGCCCGTATCCTATCTATTACTATCTTAGGATCGTACGCTATCTTGCGGTGCTGTGCTGATAAATGAATACGGTATAATAACAACAACATACGGTATGATAAGAGCACTATAAGAATAGATTAGCGGAATATAATACAAGTAGATTAACGCTAGAAGCGTGGCAAATTTCAGCACGGCCAGGCACCGGCGTTTGGAATCAATTGCCACCTAGTATATGAATGAATGTGTTGTGTGGTGGACATTGCAGGCTCGCCAGCCGCCGGTCCTCCCTGGGAGCCGCCCCGCATGACTGGCTGGTCGAGCTGCCAACGACTCCCCTGGTTGGCGGCGAGGGCGAAATGGACGAGGAGGACGAGGGTGTGGATGAGGAGGAGGGCCCCCCGCCCACGCCGGCACAGATTGTCAAAACGGCCGTCACCTTGATGGTGCTGGGCACCGCGCTGTGCGGGTTCTTCGCTGACCCCATGGTGCGAGGCGGCGCTGCTGCGTGCATGCCGAGCCCGCATTGCATTGCACTTCACTGTGCGCCCCGCGGATTTTTGGTATTTAATTTTAGTCTGTTTTGTTTTTTACTTATTATGATTTTTGCTCTAGTATACATATACCAGAACACACATATATATCTATACATATATATACTGTATCTGTATATTGTTTCTTTTATTGTTGATTTTATGCATTATTATGTAGTTATATGTGGTGTATTTGTTTTGTTGAAGGAGCAATAAACCACGTCACACACAACAATCATATCACTAAAAAACTATACCGCTCGTGCGTGTCTTGCGCTGGGTGCCTGCAGGTGGAGGCCGTCAAGAACTTCTCCACCGCCAGTGGCATCCCCTCCTTCTTTGTGGCCTTCGTGGTGACTCCGCTCGCCAGCAACTCCTCCGAGTTGGTGTCGTCCCTCCAGTTTGCGTCGAAGAAGCGCTCAAAGAACATCTCGCTCACCTTCAGCCAGGTGGGGGAATACCACACGCTGGGTGAAAGGGCCCGGGAATTGCCTGTCATTGAGCTTCGGTTTGCGTGCGATGCGCCACGGAGTGCGCGGCGACATTGCCCGGTTTGTTTATTCGATGCTCAAAACCACGCAGGTGTACGGCGCCGTGACAATGAACAACACACTGTGCTTGGGCGTCTTCCTGCTGGTCATATATTTGCAAGATCTGTCATGGACCTACACTGCAGAGGTTGGTACCCGGGGATGGAAAGATGGGGGTGTTGATATGCTACTTGCCATAAGTGTGTGCAGCCCTGTTGAGGCTGTGAATAGTGCGTGTGCTTCAGCGTCTGACATGTGATGCTCCCGGTGCCCCAGGTGTTCACCATCGTGTTCTCAACGGCTGTGGTCGGCGCCATCGGCTACTCCTCTACCACATTCAAGACGTGGCTAGCCTGGCCTGTGCTTGCGCTGTACCCGCTTTCCATTCTAGGTGTTTACTTCATGGAGTATGTGCTCCACCTGGATGGCTAGCTACATGCTGCAATCATCTGGCCCCATGACACTAGGCACTGTATACTACCCGGTACCCTGGTATTGCTCCTTGCTTAACATCAATTGCTCTGAAATGAATGTACACCAACACTCATTTATGCAGTACTAGCACGTAGGTGGCAAAAAAAATAAACGGCGGTGCCTGGCCGTAGTGTTTTGCGACCCTTCTGGAGTTTTTTCCACATTTATTATATTCTCATCTGGTATTATTCTACTACAATCTACTCTCATTTTCTTATCCTTGCTCAAGTTCCATCGTATTAATAGACTGTTTGAACGCGAGAGAAAGGAATGCGTAATCATTCGTATTTGCAATATCGACATATCATGTTAATATATGTGCAAAATCTCATGTACTAACGAGTTTCAGTAGGAGTACTCGTGCTAATGCTTTTAATATTGGCGTTACTGGCAGTACCGGCCCCACAATATCAGTATAAGGATAACGATGACACAGTACGATAAGATATAGACGATAAAACGATAAGGATTTTGTCCGGACCGCGCATGATTATGACAACGGGTATGTAATTATAAAATAACGCAATCTTATCGTTGTGCATCGGTGTGCATTCCTGTACCGCTATCTAATTTCGAACAATGCACGTATAATTTTCCTTACCATATGGGCAATACAAACCCAAACAATGTACTAAGTGCTTTCCGAAATATATTCGCAATACGACTGCTGAGATATATATGTCAGTCGTTTTCTTTGAGAAAAATAATGTCAAGCTATGAAACGCAATTCTATTTTTCCCATTTCTATTCTAGTCTATTTCTAGCTGCCGAACAACTTAATACTTCCATCTTAATACTTAATATTTACACTGCTGGTCAGTTATATAAGGACAAATCATGCAGCAGACCCATGCCAGATGGCCTATCTATAAGTTAAAAACATCTACGCTGATGATATTATATGTGTTATATATATTATATATATATTCGCTATTATAAACTCGGTGATTGTTCAGTGATACGAAATGATGAACGTCAAACGCGCGGTTACGCGCCAGCACATTGATGCAACGCAACGTGCTACTTTTCATCATTCACGACTCGCGCACTGTTTGTGACGTGCTTGATTGGTGAATACAATGTTGGTAAGTACCGTGCAAACACAAACGGTCATCTGCGGATAAATAACGTTTTCGACCCCCCTGCGAAGATGAATAAACTATTTGGTGAAGTAACTCAGAATGCATCACAAAAAAAATTGACGCGAAAGTGCAAAACAATTCATTATTGTTTGGCCCTGCGAACCCGTTTGTCAAACCTACGATATGGAACAATGCTGATGTAATGCGGATATGCAAGCGCGTCGTAAGCGGCGCAGTGGGAAAATGTACGAGCAATGGCGAGCATACCGATATAAGTAGCATATTGGCACAGTATTTAGACCCAAAGACTGCGATGCGGGAACGATGATCAGCATTTGACTATGTGGTGGTGGTGTTATTGCGTCGGAATCAATGTAGCCACGGAATCGATTGTTTACAAGTGCTGGCGTGCAAACTACACACATCTTGGTGTATTATCCGCCCTTTATTACTGTAACAGCGATAAATACATAAAAAGATAACAATAAGCAGCTACAACTGATAGATAGACGAGAATAAAGTACCGGCGAGTAATGTGATGGCGGGTCGTACTCCTTGATTCCTTTAATAGTCGCTCTGAGTACCCATAGGAGAGTATTTTTAATCAGCAGCGAGTAGTTGCAATAAATTAATCTTGGCCCTCGACCCCGGAAGTTCACCGTGAAATACTGAAAACATTGAAATATATGGACGAGCGGCATTACAGACGTCGTCAAACTACCATCGATCTGCCGGAGGGGAAACCAATACATTCCGCTGCGCAAGTGCACTATCTGCGCAACAATATCATCACAGTCACTATTGTGCGCATCAAGTCATCATCACCACAACCATGATTGCCAGGCCCGACCCACCCTTAATCATTCTGAGCAAGTACCGTAACCAGGCAGCAGCATCCGCCACAGCATCTACCCTGTACATATCGGGGCATCAGCACTATGCCACCATAGCGTCAACAACCCGTCCGCCATCTTTACTACTAATCATATATAGAAACGGAGCCGTCAATTTATCGTCGAGCTGCGCATTGATGGCACTTGTTGTTCAGGGCCTACTGTTTGCACGGAGTTGCAGCCGCGTGTCGCCATTTGGTGCAAGACCGTCACGGTCGCGAATAGGGCCATGCGGCGCGTGCTATCTGCCCATCGATCACATTATTTTTCATATTAGCGCCAATAATAAACAGTAGACCGCGGTTGACGCCGTTCATGCCCGTGAAGTGGTGCGACCTGCGGAGCAAGCTGGCGTAGGTAGTAGTCGATGAATACTTACTAGTAGATACATCCAAATGCCAAATAGAAATAGAAATTTATTACAACGTGCTAGCATGCTGCTCTCCACCTCGCAGACTAAGTTGTTCTTACTTAGGGCCTGTCATATATAACAACAGTAGTAGGGAACACATATATTGTAATTACAGCAGCTCAAGCTTCCGGCCATCCTCGTTCGTTTCCAAATCCCGCCTCCGTCCATCACGTGATCATTAGCTATGTGGTTTTTTTCTGGATAACCACGGTAGTCGCAAGTACGAGCGACTACCGCGCTAATTGGCAATACGGGGATTACGAATGCAGAAATCGCCCCGCCCCCGAAAGGTTTTCTTGTACATACGGCACCGCGCAATTTTCGGTCGTCATGCTGCATCTTGGCCCCGCTCCACCTGCCGTCATCGCTGAAACTATCCCGCAGGTCGCAGGGCTGATCCCAAGAGGGGCTGGAGGAGGAAAGGGGGGCACCCCCTCCTCTCCCCCCCCCCCCCCGCACCCCCCTCCCGGTCCGCGTGCCGTCGCTCCGTGGTTGGTAGGCCGGTCCTGCTCGCCCGCGCGCCGCTCGCCTCCTCATCATCGCGCCTCGTCGATGCAACCGCCCATCCACGGTCAGAGCGAGCCGGCCGCCAGCTGTCGGCCGCGTGACTCCTCCAACTGCATGGCTATAACTCCCTCAGGGCACTCCGGCTCCTTTCTCGTGGCGCCCGAGTCGCCGCCATGTCCGGCCTCTCCGCCCGAGTACGCCCGCCAGGCTTTAAGTGCCGGGCTCCCGCCACCTTATCGCGCTCGCTGCCTCGCCCGTTCTCACGGGACGGGTGAGGGTCCCCGGGTGTTCCGAACGGGTCGGCCGCATGGCGCCGCCGAACACTCCGTTGTACTACTAAGCCGGGATCCGAATGATTCACAGGCGGAACACATACGGGTGCGGGGAGCGCTAGATCTTCGCCAGGTCGGTCGCGGGTCGTACCGAGGTACGAGAACACGATTTATTTCGAACAGCCCTCGCGAGCAGGCTGCCCCCGTCCGAGTCGTACACACCCCCTCTTCACCCGTAGGCAGATCTCGGAGAGACCGACGCAAGGCCGAGGCCGTACAATATTTGTTTCTAGCAGCAACCCGTACATGGCTGCTGCCCGGCGGCGCCAGCAGGCGCTACCATGACTACAAGTATTTTTTGAAAAGCCCCCCGGTAGGGCTCCCCGGTCGTCGCAGAATCCAAGGACCCTCCACAACCAGCCACCCCGCTTGAATTCCTGCCGTACCCAGCCGGGCAGGGGTCTTAGGGGTAACCAGCTCCCACCACGTGAAGGTGGGGGTGGTGCCGCCGGGCATGCCGCAACTTGGCTCCTCCGCTCTTGCTAGGCCGCTGCCTAGCGGCTGGCTGCCAAATGCCAAATGGTTTCGGAGTGGGAAATAATGCACATTGTGGCACAATGATAGACGGCGAATGGTTTCAGAACGCTTGCTCGCGTGCATGTGTGCTAGTGCTGGCGACCGCGCGCGACTGATATCCGCTGACTGATTTATCCCGACCGCTATTTCGCCCCCCAAATGAATGAAACCACTTAGAATACAATAGTATGATAGTGTAGCACATGCGATTGGTTAGTAGGGCTGCGCGCATCTACGTCGGGCCCGTGCTGATGCGCTAGACGGGATCGTCGGTAGTGATATAAATCATGCACTGATGGCGCTGCATCACCAAATTGATCGCGGCAACTCAGCAACGCGCGCGCACTGATGAAGGGCGGGCGCAACCATTGCATATGCAACAGGCACCACCAAGCAAGCCGGCGCATCAGCATTTACATATGTCCACATTACACCGTCCTCTCCTTGAAGTAGTCTCGCGGCGCGGCGCAGCGGCAGTTGCAAGGTGGGTGGCCAATCGAGTTTGTCAACTTCTTGATTTCACAGAGTCGCCGACAAGCCATCGGGGGCAACTCAACGCAGGGCAGCGACGCAGGGCAGCGTCATAGGGGCAGCGACGGCGGCGGCGCGGTATACATGCAGCAGTGCACAGCGAAGGTGCTTATTATTTCGAAGCAGGAAGATATTATATGAACTTATTATGAATAATAACTTGTGCAAGAAGTGGTTTCGGAGCACCCATTCGCGCGGCTATCGCTTTATAACCGGGGAATATAGATGCCAGTGCCGATAATCCTCTGTATTCACACACCCGTCGTCTCCCTACACCGGTCATGCATCGCGAGACCCAAGGGGAGAGTACTACTTGGTGGCTTCATGTAGCGCAGCGCGCAACCACTGCAGTCACCGCCTTGCGAACTCACATGCCGGCAGCGGGAGCACCGCGGCAGCCCCATGTGGAACACCAACCGCCTCAGTCACTCAGTCGCTCGCGGGGCAGTAGCCGTGCTTGTGACCTGGGGGCAACGGCAGCAGTCCGTAGTCGCAGACCGCCACCGCAATAATGTGCGAGAGAATGTCAGAAGAGGACGGCCAGCTACGACATCGCTAGTCTCCTCACATTTATATTATATTCTTGCGCAATACTACACGCGAATAATATAAAGCGAATATGCTTATACACGGAGCATACACACACACACACACACACACACGTATAGAGAGAGAGAGAGAGAGAGAGAGAGAGAGAGAGAGAGAGAGAGAGAGCTTTAGCGTTTTCCTATTCTTCTAGCGCTTTCCTATTTATATTACATTATGCTACGAGTATCACCCATAGTGAGTACCGGGATTCATTGTGACTGATGTATTCTCTTGGTATTACCGGTTTACACCACAGGTGGTACATGAAGGGGAATTCGCAATAATCGTCAACTTGAGAACTTGTACTACTACGAGTACGATATATTCGCACGATGTAGTTTTGTACATTACGAGTACAGCTCATCGGCGGACCAGCACATACACCTGCCCACAAAATTCTTGCCCTATTGTCAAGCCTCAAGTGTAGATTGGCATATTATCGGCCCTCGCCTTCGTTTCCGGACGCGCCCTTCCATGTGTCATACGTGAACACGACATCATGCCCTATGTGACGTTTGTTGTGCTCTCGCTGTAAAAGCCATTCGTGTGCGTGCCATTGTTCAGGGTTGGTAGTGAAGTTGATAACCCATTGTCACGAGGGCGCGAATTTTCATATTGCACGTATATAGAGGGCCGGACCTGCTTACATGGAGTGTTAAGTTGTAGACTTATGATCGGTGATTATAATCTTACCATATTAACAAAAAATGTCAGTATAGCGACTATAGCGCGACGAAATAAACTCTTACTGTTATTCTACTACTAACCGTAGATATCGGTGGCGGTAAATGGTTTTGGAGCACTTTGTCGATCGCTAGGTTATAAACTTATAAATTTAATATGCCTCAATCCCCGGCGGTGACCGGATGAAGCCGCGCCCAAAATGACATACATATTACACACATCCAAATAAATATGGGTGTATCGATATATAATTATAGAAAATACATTTCTATGAACCTCCCACTCCAAGATAGATAACGAAGCGGCAGCATCAATGATCACAGACACTCATGCAGCCCATCCTTGCATATCGCCGCCGTGCCGCGATGGAACTGGCCTCCTCCGCATGTGGAGCAGGCCGTAGCAGTGTCGCCAGAGGCAAGGCCGGGGCACTTTCTGCTGCTACAAAAAAATCCTCAGACCGCCGACCGTGCGCAGCCACGACTTCCGACAGGTAGGCTCTACGACATGCGCCAGCAACTCCTACCGAGACCGCAGTATCCACATTGCGAGCTCAGAACTACTTGCTGCGCTTGGAGCAGCGCCGTGGAGGCGGTAGGTCGCGAGATGACTACGACGAGCCTCGACGTCGTCATCGACGTCACTAAATCACTACCGGACTCTCGACACCGCGCCCAGCTGCAGCCGACTATTACGAACAGAGCAAAGCAGGTGCCGACGATCGACTGCTGCTGTTGTGGCCTCTACTACGCTCCGCTCGGCGTGCTCGTCTAGCCGTCTACTACGCGTGCGTAGTTCGTGCCCGACGTGCTGATTATTATGGTGTCGGCGTACAGGTAGCATAAAATATGGCGCGCCGAGCGCGATGATTATTATTGACGATGACATGTCGCAAGAAAAAGAGAAATGGAGTGGTGATGGTAAACTGTCGGCGCCGCACTGCATACTAACAGACTCTTAGGCATGTGGTCTTATGTACGTGTCCTGGCCTCTAAGTCTCTGTCTAAGACTTGCTGACTCTTGGCCTCGGTTCCTATGACTCCAGTAGAAGTACGTCTCACAGTGCCATCGGCCCTATTGGCCGGCACTACACACGCGTGCGAGTTGCTTGGTTACTCGGCGTGACAGAGGTGTGTGTGTGTGTGGTCGATCGACGCGAAATACGTCAAGCACTCCTCACCCTGTGCCGCACGACATGCCTCTCGCGAATGGACTACGAGTGCCCGCACGCGCGCATATGCGTACGCGTACGGTATCACGACACGACTCGACGACGACGACGCGCAGTACCGACTGCTCGCATATGGCAACAAGCAAGCCAGTGCTGATCAGGCACGTTCGGTACGCTAATCGGTCGGTCGGTCGGTCGGTCGACAAGTCCAGGCAGTCGGTACGACGGGTTCACAGGAGGTAAAAGCAAGACGGGCGTCACGACGCAAACAACACAGGTGTAACCGCGACTCACCACCGTTGCTTGCTGCGCGATATCACTCGCAGCTCGACAGCAGGTTGCACTGCCCTTGATGGACAGCAATAGACGAGGCACGTGCAGGTGTGATGTGCACAGAGTCGAGGTGTTTGTGGTGTAGTAGCGTGGTTACAAGATGGGTGGGATGAGACGTTTGGAAAGCCAAAGAGTGGGCGGGCAGCGCGCCGACAGGATGCTAAAGCATCCCGCGGGCGCGCGAGCCGACTAAGCCCCTAGGCCTTCCCACGCGCTATTGGTCTGCACGGGCGCCGTGGTTGGCGGCAGTTAGCCGTTGGTACGGGCCCTAGGTCTGTCGGTGGTTCTAGGTGTGAGAGCTGAGCGACAGACAGTTGGTCGTTGCGCCATGGGTGACTGCTCGCTTGGACATCAGGCATACACATACAACGCAGTACTGCAAGTACTAAAATTGATACCCGTATGACAGGCGACGAGTATTCGCCGGTATGCCAAGTAAGCAAGTCCCTGTACGCGCGCATGCGTACGCTGAAACGTTGTACGCTGTGACAATTGTCGCAGGAAAAAGAGAAATGGAGTGGTGATGGTAAACTGTCGGCGCCGCACTGCATACTCCCCCCCACTCAACTCCACAGGTGTTGAGTCCAAGACGGAAGTGCGCGGCTGACGACATGAAGAAAAGACGATGATGACTGATGATTTGAAGATGGCTTGTAGGGTGGCAGCATATTATGCTGCAGCATCAGCGGCGTAGTGGCGGCGCGCAGTCCGGGCATAGCCACTCCTCGCCAGGATGTAACTCTGCCTTGGCGCACGCCACATGCCACATGGCTTGGCACTTGTCACAGATGAGTCGTGGGGCTGCAATGCTGTCGCTGCCACAACCTTTGCATGCTGGCATGCCGCGGCCGTACCGCGCCGGCACAAGGTTGGACAAGTGGCACGGCGCGCAGTTGTCCATGTGCACTTGAATCTCGTTGCCATCGGATCCGGACAAACGCAGCCATCCGGACTCCAAGATCTCCACAACACGCAGGATGGTGCGGGCGGTACGGACGTCCAGGGTGTTGAGCGGGGGCTGCGCCACGTAGACGTAGCTGCCGATCTCGAAGCGGTGGCGCCGAGGCTGCACATCGCCGCGCCGAACCTTGCGGTAGCGTACCACATCGCGCTGTTGAGCTTGCAGCGCCCTCTCGAATGCCTTAGGCATGGCAGCCCTCAGCATATCAGCCCGCTGTGTGATTAGGTTGATGACTGCAATGTCGTTGTCCATGTCGACCGGCTCCTCCAGTAGCGCGCAAACCTGGTCCGGTGCCACATGATCACGGCCAAACAGAAGAAAGTACGGGCTGTAGCCGGTTGTTGCTTGCTTGCTGACACGATAGCCAAACTCGATCACTGGCATCCACGAGTGCCAAGAGGCAGTGCCGAGGGTTGGCACAACTTTCCGAAGTGCCACCTTCAAAACTTGAACGATGCCCTCGGCCATGCCATTGGCTTGGGGATGCCCTGGCGGAATGTCCACGGGCTGAATGCCATGGCGCTCCAACTGCTCGCGGAACGCGCCTTGGTATTCAGTGCCATTGTCTGTGACGACCTCCACTGGTGCTCCATAACGGGCCAACACGCGCTCATGGAACGCTTTGGCAGTCGTAGTCGCCTCGAGGTCGCGGACAGGCACCAGCTCGATCCACTTGCTGAAGTGCTCCACGATGACGATTACGTACTTGTGGCCCTCGCTGCTAGTCGGCAGCGGTCCGGCTGAGTCCACGCTGAAGCGATAGAAGAGCCCAAACAGTGGCATGGGCTTGAGACGATCGTGCTTCTGGTTGAACGACGCTTTGACGCGATCGCAGGCGCGGCACTGCTTGACCATGGCGCCGACGTCTTTGTGCATGCCCGGCCATACAAAGTGGCGGGCCAACACTTGGTAAGTGCGGTCCCGGCCAAGGTGGCCGATGCTGGCGTGCACTCGGCGAATCGCGTCCGGTCGCTCTTCAGGCTTGGGCACCTCACGGGCAGTGTCTCCAGTGTGCAGCCACACCTTGTCGTTGTGCCAGCTGTACTTGGCGCAGCGGCGCACAAGCTGCTGCCACACCTCCACTGACACGTCGGCTGGCGTGGTCTCACCTCGCAGGTAAGAGATAGCCACTGGGCTGCTCCACACGTCCCGGGTAGGCCAATGAAGCTCCTGGCTAGCGTAGACACCTGCCGTGAAGGCCATTGCGATACACTGTGTTGCAAACGCTGCGTGTGCCGAGGGTAGCGCGGGCGTCCTTCCAAGGCACTTGCTGGGTGAGCAGCCACCAAACATAGCCGACACATCCGCCATCGCGGCTGGCGACCTCCTCTGAGTGGCGATTGCAGTGGCGGTGCCGGCGGCTTCCGAGGTGGCCCTTACTGGCTCCGCGGGCATTGGACGCCGACTGAGCAAGTCCGGCACGGTGTTGTCCTTGCCCGGACGGTGCTTGATACTGAAGTCGTACTCCGCAAGGATGAGGCTCCACCTAGCAAGCTTGCCTCGCAGCCTTGCTGTCGTCCGCAGCCACTCCATGGCCTTGCAGTCAGTGATGAGCTGGAAGTGGTTGCCATACATGTAGTAGCGGAAGCGTTGAACAGCCCACACGACTGCGCCGACCTCTCCCTCGTAGCTAGACAGGTCTGCCTCCACTGGGGTGTTCATGCGCGACGCAAAAGACACGGCATACTCCACGCCATTGTCGTCCACCTGCGAAAGGCACGCTCCTACTCCAGCTCGGGACCAATCGGTGTGCAGCACAAACGGGCGACGCCAATCAGGATGGCGCAGCACCGGCGCCGAAACCAGCATGGCCTTGATGGCGTCGAAGGATTGCTGCTCGGCTGCGCCCCATTTCCACGGCGCATCCTTCTTGGTCAACGCTGTCAAAGGTGCCTTCACAAGCGAGAAGCTCTCCAAGAAACGGCAGTAGTAGGTGGCCATCCCGAGGAAATGGCGCACATCACTGACATTCTTCGGCGCCGGAAGAGAGTTGATGGCCTCCACCTTGTCAGCCATAGGCTCCACGCCTGCGCCGCTGACAATATGACCAAGAAAGGTCACTCGTGACAGTCCGAGCCGTGTCTTGGGTGGAGAGACCTGCACTCCCCGGGCCTTGAGTCGATCAAACACAATGCGCACACGGCGCATGTGCTCCTGCTCATCGTCATGACTGAAAATCAGTACATCGTCCGCGAAGGCGACTGCGAAGTCCAAACCAGCGAGCGCTTGATCCACAACGCGCTGCCATGCTGCCACGCAGTTCTTGTGTCCGAAGGGCATGCGTTTGAAGGTTAGCAGCCGATTGCCTGCATGGAACGCGAGGCGTTGCTGCGCTGACAATCCATCGGGTCCGGACGGCTTATCCGACACTCGGCGCTGATGAAACGCCTTGGTGCAATCAGTCGCGGTGAATCGCGCAGCTCCCTCCATGCGCGTCATGAGCTCGTCCGCTGTCGGGCATGGGTATTGATCGCGGATGGTACGCTCGTTGAGCCCACGATAGTCCACCGCATAGCGAAGATCGGTCCAGGCGCCATGCTCGTCCTTCTTCGGCGCCACGATGACTGGTGCAGCATAAGGGCTCTCGATCTCGCCCACGATGCCTGCCTTCTCCAACTTCTTGACCCAATCGTTAGCCCACTCTTGCTCTCGATGGGCAAGGTGATACTGGCGCTTGAAGACTGGGTTGTAGTCGACCAGCTGGAAGTCATAGGGCTCGGCGTCAACGGCGCGCAAGTCGTCCAGACCCCACGCGTACCAACCCGGGTCTGAGTCCATAAGTGCTGCGAAGCCCTCCTTGTCCTTCCAATCTGCCGATATCGCCCAGTGATGAGGCTGCTTGGAGTCCTTGGGGTTGATGAGCTTGCTCGTTACCTTCACCGTTGGGGATTCCTTACCGAGATGCTTCTCGTTGGCGTATGCGGCATAGCACTTCACGAGAGCTGCCTGGCTGCGTCGACTCCATCCGTCCGCTGCAGCTTTGTCGTCAACACCGTCCACATGTGATGTGGCCCACGCAGGACGCTCTTGCGCTCCACCAAAGACATCTGCCATCAGTCCAGCGCCAGCACGCGAACCGACGCCAGCGGCGACGAAGCACGCGGGGCCCAAAAGGGCTAGCCACATCAGAAGTGTCAACGCCGCGCTGACAGTCTTGCGTCCGGTAGCAGCTCTACCACGACGGGGTCTTGGTTTGGCAGCCTTGTGATCGCCGGCAACAACTCGGGCTGTGTGGTCAGCTGCCAACACACGGCGCCGAGCCTTGGCGACCTCCCGCTCCGTCGCTCGAGTCGCTTGGCGCTGCTCCTCCAGCCAACGGCGCCCCGCCTTGGTCACTCGCGCTGCTGTGCGTGGGTTGTCAGGAGGTTTCACTCTAGTACCTTGTTTGAGGGTAGCCATGTTGATGGCATGCTCCATCTCTGCCTCCACGGCGGCAGCCGTTGAGCGGCGGAGCTCGTGCTGTGCGGCGCGCAGCTCTTGCGTGTCGACCAAATGATCTTCAACTGCTGCGCCGGCAGGGGCGTCCTTCTCAATCGTTGCTGCACAAACAGCTTGCAGCATATGTTGATGTCTGCGCTCATGCGCATAGGCGACAGCACACCGGTTCATGACCGACACCGACGTCGGCGCACAAACATTTCCGATGGCAATCACCATCTCCTCCTCAGAAAAGCCTAGCTCCTGCCGGGTGTAGAAGCCAGCATAGTCTCTGTCGAGAAGGCACGCCTCACGCATGACGGCTGATGACGGACGGTATTGCGGCGGGTCAATGCCGACAACCTCCACCATTCCTGAGCCGGGCGCCCCCCCAGGTCGGAGGCGCTGCGTCCGCGTGTTGGGCGTGCTGACTGACTTGGGCGCATAAATCATGCGCCGACCGGCAACGTTGAGCCCCCCCAGCAGTGTGCCTGGGCGTGTGGGCGTCGCCACTTGAGCGCGAAGCAGCCCACCGCTGCAACGCTCCACAATCTGCGCGTAGGTCTCGCGAGGCGGCCGCTCAAACTCGTGTTGCACAGCCTGGTAGTAGTGCTGAGTCAAGGTGTTGGTCCACCACAAAGCAGAGCGAAGAGAGGCGTCTCCGCATTTGTGGGCATGATGCGCGTTGGGCTCGCCAAAGACACGGGCCATGAAGTCGATGAACTCCTGCACCTCAGGGCTGCGCCGGCTCGGCGCAGCCGGTATCACGTTCTCGATAACGTATCCATACTGCGCGGGAGCAGCCCAGTACTCCTTGACGCCTCGTGCCTTGGCCAACATGCAGTTGAGCTCGCTCATCGCCTCTGCCAACGGGACTATCACTCCAGTACGCGCACCACGTAGTCCATGCTGAGTGCCCATCGATGACACGTCCTGACAGGGCGGCTCAGCGCGTAGCTCGTCCAGCTCCGGCAGGTGCCTCAGGATGGCTGGTGCTGTGATGTGCTCCACGTCATGCTCCAACTCGTCGCTAAGAGAGAAGCACTTCTCGAACGCAGTATTGCGAGGAAGTTGGACGGGCCACCGCTGATGCATCCACTCAAGCTGTCGCAGCAGGCGCTGCAGATGAGCCACGCTCCGGAGCATACGATCCACGATCTGTATCAGCTCATAGTGGTACCCGTCGACGAGGTTGGTGAACAACACTGACAGCATGCCAGCGAACAAGAAGAGCCCTTGCTTGGCGCGTCCCTCCTTGCCTCCGGTCCGGTCGAGGTCGATGATGTAGGTCAGCTCCGGCGTCGAATGCGGCACGGCGCGCACGAGCGCCAAACGCTCCAGTGTGTGGCCGCTCAAGTGCAGCCGTCCGGCGGCTTGACGCTGCCTCCGGAGCTCCCTCCAGCCCGGTATCTCGTCCTCATGTTCCTTCAATGGCATTGCAGTGCCATCCTCCAGCTCCTCATCGTCTGATGGGCAGTCATGCTCCTGCAGATTGTCGGCGCCGGGGCCCTCCGCGCGCAGGGCGTAACACGCGCCCGCGGCCAGTGGTTCGCTATCAAGCGTTGTTTCGACCTCCGGCTCCATCTGTGTCATGATGGTGAGCTCCACATAGACATCGTCATCATCGCTGGAGTCCTCCATCAGGTCCGGCAGCTCCTCGTAGACATCGTCATCATCGCTGGAGTCCTCCACCAGGCCCGGCAGCTCCTCATCGCTATCAGAGTCGACGTCCATGGGACTGGCGCGCAGGGTGAAGCATGACGCAATGACGTTGGCAACATGGTCGGGCACTTCCTCTACCCAACATGGCACAAAATCCTCCTCGCCATCTGAGTCGGCTACAAGCTCCGGTAGCTCAGCGTCGTCGTCCTGCTGCTCCAGCTGCACTGCAGCGTCGGCGCCCACGTTGTCCGGTTGCAGCTCGATCCGGCTGTTGAAGGAGAATGAAGAGGTCAGGTTGGCTGCGGCATCGGGCTCCTCCCCCCCCCCCAACTCCTGACGGCAGTCCGGGAGATGGGCCGTCCGATGCCAACACGGCCAGCGTTGCGTGCGGCAGCCTGCGCGGGACTTGGAGCTTGGGCATGTTGTGATGCTTCAGCGGCACATCGACGTGGCGGCTGAGATCGTGGGGATCTGGGCGGTATGAGGCAGTATGCCCCCCCACATCGATGACCATGCCAAGGTGTGCCATGACGGATGTGCACAAGATGACATCTGGAAGATGATCGCCTTCGAGAATGGCGAACGATGGCCACTCAAACTTGCGCTCCCAATCAGTGTCCGGGTTGATCACGTAGGAGATGCGCCCCACAAGGCGCTGCATCTCCATCTTGCCGCCAATGCCTTGCATGGACATGGACTGCAGCGTGGCGTCCGCCTCGCCCGGCTTCATGCGATCCACCACGCGCCGGTGCACACCGCTGTAGTCACAGCCGGTGTCTAACAAGGCCATCAGGATGCGCACGCCGCCAATGACGATGACGGTCAACTTGCAGTCCACGTAGAAAGCACTGTGGCGGTCATACTCCGGGTAGTCAGGGTATGCGCTGCGCTGCACCTCTCGCAACTGTTGAAGTTCCGAAGATGTCGCTGACAGTTGGCGTCGAGACTCCAGAGGCTTGACGCCATGTTGCACCACGTCCACTGGATGAATGTTGGCTTGGGGCTCCGCTGATGGCAAGGACAGTGGCGGGACACTGACGCGTGGGAGAGACAGACCATAGACGCTCTGCACGGCTGCGGCAAAGACGCGCGTCAAGTCGAGGTGCGTGTAGTCAACCCAGGTGAGCCGCGCTGTCGCCTCGAAGCGTCGAACGGCTTGCTGAAGCACCGTCTCCCATGCCACGGCCATGTGGTCACGAGTGTCAAGTCCTCCACGCAGTGCAGTGTTGCGTGCCTCCAACCACCTTGCAGCATGCTCGGGTGTCATGTCCGATACTACAGCAACGGGTAGACCAGGGAACTTGGCGTGTTGTAGCGCTGTGCGCAGGTGCTGCAGGAGCTGCTGATTGCGGATGTCCAACATGTCCGAGGTGATCGCTCCTCCTGCCCGGCGGCCCTCGTAGGACGCAGGAGCCTCCTGCTCGACTGCCGGCTCAAAGCCTTGGGGCCGCTGCTTGGTGAGTTGCTCGCGTTGGGCGTCCCATCCGGGTTGGCGCATGCGAAGTTCAGGGTTCCGCGCCGATCCTGGAGGCAGCACTGCCGGGCGTCCACGCGGTCTTGGCACAGTCGACTCCGGCGTCCAGTCAGCTCCCACAGGCTGCGCACGACCTGGAGCTCCAAAGAAGACTTCACGCAGCTCACGCACGGGCAGCTCCACACACGAAGCTCCATGTAGCAAAGTGCCGTGATCTTCGGTGTCAACGCAATCCAGAAAGGGGTCTGGCACCTCCACGGCCAAGCGCATGGCACCCGTAGCACCATGGGCAGCTTGAGACTTCTCGAGGACGCGAGAGAACATGGCCTCCAGGTCTGCCATTGTTGATGATGTCGCCGCTCCGTCAACATGGGCGTCGTGTCGCCCAGTGAGCATGTGTCCGGCTTTCCTCGCCAAGTCCATCTCGAGCTTGGACAGTCCGGTCTCCACGTCCATAGCCCATCCGCGTTGCTGTCCATAGGCAAGGCGGCGCTCTCGCTCCCGCTGGTTGCGCTTCAGTCGTGCGATGAGCGTAGGGTCAGTGATTGGCTTGTCGCACTCAGTAAAGTTATGAGCGCCGTCGCACCCAGCGTTCCAGCACGGTCCTCGTCCGCCTCCGGGTGCGCCTCCATCGCCGCGTCCGCCGCCATGACCACCACGGCCAACTCGGCCTGCGCCTCGGCCGCCTCCACGGCCGCCACGGCCACCAGCGGCGTCGTTGACATACATGGTTGAGCCGAACTTGTTGGCACACTCTCGGTAGTTGGCTCCGTGAAAGATGTCGCGTCCACGCGCCTTTGTGCATGCCTCGCACAACGGGCGGATCTGGTGGGTGTCCTTCACGACGACAAGCTGCGCTCGCACACGACGTCCGTTGACCATGGTCCATGTGATGACCGGTTCTGGAGTGCTGGTGCCGTGCTGCCGTCCTCCACCAGCTGCCGGCGGCGATGCTCCAGTCAGTTCCGCGAAGTGTTGGGCAGCCGTCAAGGCCTCCGCCATTCTAATCTCATCCTTCCTCACGATGTCCTCATAGCGCTCCACCTCCGCAGCTATCTCGTCCAAGCGGTCCTCATGAGACTGGCGTAGAACAGCGATGTCCTTGAGCTGGTGGAAGCCAGCGTCGAGGGATTGCTTGAGCGCCGGAATAGAGCGCCACACAGAGGTCATGACGTCGAACGCTTTCTGGTTGACCTTGTCCCACGTGAGGTCTGGTAGATGCGCCTTGAGCTCGCGAAGAGTCATCGCCAAGCTGGCAGGGGTCTCGCGGAAGCCCTCACGGGTGTAGGCGTCGTACCTAGTGCGCATCTTCGGCGCCTCATTGAACTTGGTCTCAAAGAGCTCCACGTAGCGTCGATAGCGGAACTCGTGAAAGGCGTCCGCATCCTCGCGCGATGGCACTCTAATGCGTCCGGATGCAGGGTCGAAGCGGAGAGTTTGTTGTTGATAGCGTAGAGTGTCCTTCTGCCATTGATCGATGATGGGCCTGGTGACAGCGTTGATCTCGACGTACTCTTGAAGAAGCTGAAGGGAGTCTGCTGGGCTGAACACCCACTCCGGTCCGGTGCTCTCGCCCTCCGATGGACCAGCTCCGTCAGCCCTCGGGGCTGATCTTGGTGGCGCCTTGTTAAGCGCGTATGGCACCAACACGTTGGCGTTGAATGAACTGAACCACTCCGTCCATATTGAGGTAGCGCCGTCGAAGCGCTCATGGCGTGGTGTTGTCTCCTTGCGTAGACCACCGGCGATTGTCCGCGCGTCTTCTCGCTCCTCGTAGATGCGCTCCTCCGCTGCACTCAGGTCACCCATGATCTGATTGGGCGTGTAGTGCTGACTTCCAGGTGGTCGTCGTCTTGATGGTGTTCCAGATCCTACGGCGCTGGGGTCTCCACCGCGCTGCGCCATGGCGTCACGGAGCGCTTGACGCAAGACGCGCTCCGGCTCCAATAAGGGTGCTGCCACAGGTGCTCCGGTACTCCTCGTGAAGCGTCGTCTGAGTTGGCGCGGGCTCTCTCCCTCTGACATGCGCCTTGCTCAGTGACCGCTCCCCCCCAATTGCCGCGCAGAAGTCTGGACTGAACAGGTTGATGAAGCGGTTGCCGACAAACGCGCTTCAGGCTGAGGTAACCACCACACGCGGCTCCTCTCAGCTCGTTGCACGCGTTGTAGGTGTAGGCGATGCCTCCTACGCGCGCCTTGCACAGTGCCTTGCCAACAATAGCGCAGAAGATCGGCGCCGATGAACGTTGCACTGTGATGACTTGCTCCCTCCACTTGTGAAGACGTGGCTGACTGCAGGAGGTGAGGGCGTCCCCTGAACAACCTCGAGGTCAGCGTCTAAGTGGGGGTATTGGATGTGGGCGTTCAGGACTAAGACCACTTAGGAACAGCCACTCTTTGGCTTTCCAAACGATCGCCTAACAGACTCTTAGGCATGTGGTCTTATGTACGTGTCCTGGCCTCTAAGTCTCTGTCTAAGACTTGCTGACTCTTGGCCTCGGTTCCTATGACTCCAGTAGAAGTACGTCTCACAGTGCCATCGGCCCTATTGGCCGGCACTACACACGCGTGCGAGTTGCTTGGTTACTCGGCGTGACAGAGGTGTGTGTGTGTGTGGTCGATCGACGCGAAATACGTCAAGCACTCCTCACCCTGTGCCGCACGACATGCCTCTCGCGAATGGACTACGAGTGCCCGCACGCGCGCATATGCGTACGCGTACGGTATCACGACACGACTCGACGACGACGACGCGCAGTACCGACTGCTCGCATATGGCAACAAGCAAGCCAGTGCTGATCAGGCACGTTCGGTACGCTAATCGGTCGGTCGGTCGGTCGGTCGACAAGTCCAGGCAGTCGGTACGACGGGTTCACAGGAGGTAAAAGCAAGACGGGCGTCACGACGCAAACAACACAGGTGTAACCGCGACTCACCACCGTTGCTTGCTGCGCGATATCACTCGCAGCTCGACAGCAGGTTGCACTGCCCTTGATGGACAGCAATAGACGAGGCACGTGCAGGTGTGATGTGCACAGAGTCGAGGTGTTTGTGGTGTAGTAGCGTGGTTACAAGATGGGTGGGATGAGACGTTTGGAAAGCCAAAGAGTGGGCGGGCAGCGCGCCGACAGGATGCTAAAGCATCCCGCGGGCGCGCGAGCCGACTAAGCCCCTAGGCCTTCCCACGCGCTATTGGTCTGCACGGGCGCCGTGGTTGGCGGCAGTTAGCCGTTGGTACGGGCCCTAGGTCTGTCGGTGGTTCTAGGTGTGAGAGCTGAGCGACAGACAGTTGGTCGTTGCGCCATGGGTGACTGCTCGCTTGGACATCAGGCATACACATACAACGCAGTACTGCAAGTACTAAAATTGATACCCGTATGACAGGCGACGAGTATTCGCCGGTATGCCAAGTAAGCAAGTCCCTGTACGCGCGCATGCGTACGCTGAAACGTTGTACGCTGTGACAGACACTGGTGATACCAAGGAACAGTGGTTTCGGAGCACTCGGCCGCACTTCGGCGCGGCGTGGATGAGCGCTCTCGGCGGGCGGCGCGGGGTTCTTCATATGTTCTCTCAGCGGATGTACCCTGTAAAAAAAGAGCAGGGTCAGCAGCGTCGACGTCGACCCCCGTGCCGCAGTAAACACTTGACGAAGCGTAGCACACCGACGGGCGACTACCGCCACTATGTACGCCTACATGGAAGCGCCACTGCGCGCCTGCGCCAGCTCCCACCGGAAGCGTAGCAGCCATATGGCGCCCACTCGTGCAGAGAAGCCTCGTGGCAGCGGCGGTCGCGAGGCGGGCCGCCCAGTGCGAGAGGCGCCGACGGCCGGCCAACGCCGCTCTCCGCTGCCGCTGCTGGCAACCGCCGTGGCGGTGCTGCTGCTGCTATCGGGGCCACGGGCCCTGGCGTACGAGGATGAGGACGAGCACGCGGTGGCCTTGCGAGAAGCGTGGCGGCACAGCCTGCCGTGTGCCGACTGCCTCGCCATCAGCGCCGCGCTGCTGGAGGACATGCGCGCGGCTTACCCGCACGGTACCCAGGTGCGCTCGGAACCGCTCTCAATACCCGTGGCGAGGCGGCGGCTGGCATGGGCTCAGCGGTGTCATTCTTTGCGTGCACGCAGGGTGGGGAGGGTGGCGAGGAGGAGACGCTGATAATGGGCCGGGGCCCCGGACGGCGCATGATCCACGTGTGGAGCGAGCTGGAGTGCGCCCCCCCCCCCCCCCCCCCCCCCGGGGTTCCCGGCATATTTTCTAATTAATTAAAATATTTTCTCGGCCGTCTTTCTCCGCCGCTCCAATACCGCCGCGATAGACCCGGAGAGAGGCCCACCCCGGGCCACGGGCTGGCGGACTGACTACGCTCCGGCCCTCCCGCCACAGGATCAACGCAGTGCTAGACGCGGCGTGCGACAACAACCGCGAGCGGCTCGCGGGGCGGCTCGAGTTGGTGCGCCCATCGCACGTCGCCGTGCTGATAAAATGCATGTATATAAAAAGAATACATAAGATACCATAAATATAACCACATACAGCTATGTGTCATCTCTCTCTCTCTCTCTCTCTCTCTCTCTCTCTCTGTCTCTGTCTCTGTCTCTCCCTATCAATCCTTTTTCTTTGCCTTGAGGGATAGTAGCCAGCGAATTTGGCCAGTAGTGTGATGAAGAAGGCGCGGGTCTTAAAAAAAAATGGCGCGGGTCGTCTTTACAGATGCCTCCCGCACGGGCGCAGTGTCACCGCGTCGTGGCGGCCTGGCGTGACCCCATCGAGAACCACGCGTTCAGCCAGGGGCCGGAGGGCCTGCAGGAGCTGCTGTGCGCCGACTGGACGGGAGGTGACGCCCGCCCAGCCGGATGTTCTCAGCCCTCCCTCCTCCTCCCCATCTACCTTTTCCTCAGGGCACTGACTCCTTGCTGTGCCCGCCAGCGTGCCCCATGCACGAGGTCGGGGCGGAGGGCGAGCTGTAGCTGGTGGCCACACGCCGTCCGGGTGCTCATGTGCTAGCTGTGCGATGCAACGCCGATACAAGCCGCAGCAGCTGTGCGCGTCGCCCTCCCTTGGGGAGATCCGCACCTCGTCGCTCTACCACAAGCTCGACAAGGACACACTCGTTACAATCATGGCTGCTCAGGGCGGCCACCCGTTTGCTGCATGGCAGCTCATACTCGGCCAAGCCATGCCCAGGCAAGATCAGGGCTTGGGGTCGGACGGGGCGGAGCACCAGCATCGCTCGGCCAGAAGTGCCAGTGGTAAGCGGCCCGAGGCACTCTGACCTGACTTGGCGCGAGCTGGGAGCGAAGTCAGCCTATCGCTGTCCCTATTAAGACCCCCCCCCCCCCCCCCTCCCCCCCGGGCAATCATGTCAACCATCCATCATTGTCAAGCACCCCGAGCTCGCCGCATGCACATGGGCCCCGTCTAGGGGCAGGGGGACCTAAGGGAGCAGCGTGCGGCGCTTGACGACGTGAATGTTACATCGCTGACGCCATCGCGTTATTTGGCCCGCGGGCCGCCTCGCCGCCATGGTTACTCATACAAAGCGGCCGCCCTGCGCGCTCCCCCTCCGCGCTTCGGGCAGCCGGTCTCGGTCTCATGTTACTGTCATGACGTTCCCTCTCCGGGGGAGGGGACACTGTTGGCTATGCCTGGGATCTACTGTACACACTTGACAGCAGCGGCGAGGGCCGAGGCGGAGCATGGGGCAGGCGCAGGGTTCGGGATGCCGCCCGCTCCTACTTTTGGCTTCCCTCCGCCGCGCCGCACGAACCTCTCACGAGCCGCCGCCGCCGCCGCGCTTGGCCGCGCGCTCCGCCCTGGCCGCCTGCTTGGCCTTGGTCTTGTTCAGCCAGTGCAGCCGGCGCTGGTAGCGGCGCTTGTTCTGCCGCACGGGCGCGTACGCCTGCTGCCCCGCGCGGCGCCGCTGCTTGCGGTCGAGGTCCTCCGCCGCCGCAAAGAGCTCCTCCGCCGCGCCGTGATCCCCCAGCCGCTTCCGCAGGTGCCCCATTTCCTGCGCGCCAAGACAAAGGCGTAAGCCAAAATGCACCGAGGCCTGCCGGTGCTGCGAGTCCTCACCCGTTTCACCACGAGATATGCCGCTTGCGATGGGATACAAGGCGGCCTCAACCCTCGACGCACACCAGCCGCACGACACAAGGTTTATTGCCTTGCCGAGACGGAGAAACTGGCGGCCAAGTGCAAGACCAGGCCACAGTGCGGATATCGACCGTGCACATGGGGGGTGATGGGGTGGTGGTGAGGCGGTGCGTGGCAAAGAAACAGAAGCCATCATGCCTGCACTCCTTGGGTTTCAGGGATTAGGTGTTTTAGGGTTTGATCAAAATGTCTGTGGGGACCAAGGACACACTGAGCAGATGGGACTAAGGACTGGAGAATAGGTAGAGGGCTAGACTGTGGGATGGATACGTGAGCAAGGGGGTCCGTGTCCTTGCGGACCAAGGATCCGCATCAAGCATCGGTCAACGGTTAAGAGAATACGCATGAGGCAGGTAAACATCGCATCATGATCTTTAGCAGCGCAGAGATCACAACACTTGATCTCTGGCCTGTCAGCCAGGATGCGGACCCGTACTGGAGACACGAGGTGGAAACACTCCAGCTCGGGGAGAGGAGAGACATGCGAGAGAGGGGGGGGGGGGGGGGGGCAAGGCACCTGCAGCACCGCCGTGTCATCCTGGTCGAGCGAGTGCGCCGTGGCCAACAGCCCCTCCGCGGCCGCCAGGTCCCCAAAGTGCTGCTCCAGGTGCGCGAGCGCCACGAGCGTGTGCCGGTTCTCCGGCTCGAAGGACAGCGCCTGCGTGTAGAGCTCGCGCGCTCGGTCCACACCGCCTGCGCGCCCGGTACCGGCAGGGAGGGGCGCCCCGGGGTGAGCAGTGAAATGACGGTATCTTCACGACTCCCTATCCGCGGTGAAGAGACGGAGCATCGCAACGGCGAAGGAGCACCACAGCGTGGGCAAGGCGAGTTCGACTTGGTGTGGCACTGAGTTCCAGCGCTGCCGGACGCAGGCACATCGGCGGGACTGTGCGAGCATGGCATGTCACGGAGGCGAGACGTGCGGTGGGGGTGGGAGCACCTTGGGGGCACGTGCTAGGGCGGGAGGGCTCACCTCGGCTGAGCTCCATGCGGCCCCAGGCGTTGAGCACCTTGGTGTTGTTGGGGCTGGCGGCTGGCGGCGCGCTGGAAGAGCGTGCGGGCGCGCTGCGGGTCGCCAATGCGCGCCTCCGCAACCGCCCAGGACTGGAACAGAGGAGGGGCAACAAGGGGGAGGGGTGGAGGGTGAGCATTCCTCTCGGGACAGATGAGAACATGGCCCGATTTGGGCTCGTTTTGATTTGTGGTGCGGATCAGGCTGCGGTGCCCGCATGGCGACGATGGCACGAGGCGCACCTGCAGCGTCTTGACGTCGTCGGGGTTGATGTCCAGCAGGTCGGCAAAGATGGTCCGCACCGTGCGGATGTCGCCCGCATGCATCTCCAGCTTGGCCCACTCCTGCAGGCGGCGCCGCGGCAGGCACCGGGGCGGCTGTCAGCGCACGGCTGGGCCACCACGTGCCACACGCCCCTCTCCATCCGAGTCGGCACCCACAGACCCAAGGGGTGACCTGGGGGAAGTGGTGTTGGGGGAGGGGGGGGGGGGGGGGGGGGGGGGGGGGGCGCACGTTGTAGATGCCGGCAAAGCGGGGGTTCATCTTGAGTCCGCTGCTGAAGCAGCCGCGCGCCGCGTTGGTCATGCCCTGCTCCGAAAACATCTTCCCCTGCGGCGCACCAGCACGGCTTAGCATCTTGCGGGCGACACAGCGGCGCCGCAAGCAAGGCACAGCAGCAGGTCGTGTGCGGCGTCGGCGCATCGCAGCGGCATAACATGTGGCGCGCTTGCGCGCACCTTAAGCAGCCAGAGGTACGGGTTGTGCGGGTCGTGCTCCAGGCCCTCGTTGATCAGGGACTTGGCCTGGCGGGGCGAGAAGATGCGACATGGGCGTCAGTGTGAGCTTGGATGGGGTCGATGGCGGGCCGCACCAACCCGGGGGGGGGGGGGGGGGGGGGGGTAACCACGACAGTTGATTCCAGGTTCAAAGGTCGCAAACATGACAAGTTGTGTTGCACCAACATCGAGCAAGATGCGTGCTTTGGACGATGCGGTGCACTCTGGCAAAATTCCAGCGTGGGGGCGGTCCGTACTCATCTTGAAAATACGAACATGCCCTGGATAATGACGAATGGGTAGGGTAATGACAGCAAGTAAGGAATATATCTAGACGAAACTGCTGGTACAGGTAGTGGTCTAATAAATAAAAGTCGCTAGGTCGCTAATCGTAGCACGAACCCATCGAGGCCAAGGACGAGGGTCCTTTATATACGAGTAGGGGCGTCGACACCCGTGAATTCATTTGCGAGGGGGTCGATAACGGTATAAATGCGTAGCGGAACCAGCATGGCTACGGTCGTGTTATTCCAAGCGCCGCTGTCACGCCTCGGGAGGGGCGCGCTCGCCTGTCTGGGCAGCCCAATCTTGCGCTCCAAGCGCGCCCAGAGGTGCAGCGTGTGGAGGCCGCCGCCGCCCACTACGCCGTCCGGATGGCGGGCCGCCTCGTCCATGCTGCGACGGAAGAGGCGGCGCGCGGACACGGCGTTGCCGGCGCGCATCTCCTGGGCGCCCCAGTCCATGAGGGCCTTTACCTGCGCGTGGGGCCGCGTTCAAGAGGGAGGAGGGGGTTGGGGCGCGCGCTGGTTAGTTAGAAGGGTTTCCTGATACGGAAGGGTTTGACGAGGTCTTGAGGGACCTAGGCCCTCTGACCTATGTGACCTAAAATAGTCGCTAGCCCTAAAACACACCCCCCTTGCGTCATCGGTGCGTCCGTCGTCCGCACTTCACCTACACGGAAGACCTACGCTACGCTGGCAGAGTAACCCTACCCTACTGGCACGCAGGTGAGCGAGCGTGGCGCACCAGCTTGGGGTCGCTCCCCAGGCGCTGCCACTCCTTCCCGTTGTAGCGCATCAGCGCCTCCGCCGCCGCGCGATAGAAGGTGCGCGACACGGCCCAGCGCTCCTCCGCGCTGCTGGCACGCGCTTCGAAGCCCGCCCACTGCGGTACCGGCAAGCAGGCGTGAGTGCGGGCGCGGGCTACACACACACACACATTGAAAATGAACGAAATAATCGTCCTGGAGCATGCCCGTACGATGGGCAAGGACAGGATCACCCTTGTGAGAGTGGGGGCCAGGAGCTCACCAGCTGCCAGATGCGGCCGTCCTCCGGGCGCAGCGTGACCTGCCTGTGCAGTACGCGGCGCGCCTTGGCGTAGCTGCGCTGCTTGAGCGCGACGCCGACAAAGAGCTCCAGCGCGCGGAACTCCATGCGCGCGGCCGACGCGCCGTCTATCGCATCGAGGTCCACGCCGACCGGGGAGCGCATGCTGCTGGGGCGGCTGCCCGGCGCTAGCTCGCACGCCGGCGCCGCGAGCTCCGCCACCACGCGCGCCGCTGTGCGCATCGCGAGCTCCGCGTACGTGAAGCCGGGGTCCGCCGGCGCCGACTCACTGGCGCCCTCCGGGATGGTGACCACCTCGAAGTCCACGCCACCGAGCGACACGATATCGCCCACGTACGCCGGCGTGTCGTTGTTCTTCTGGATGCGCTTGCAGTTGATGAACGTCTGGTTGGTGGAGCCCAGGTCGGTGACCATCACAGCATTGGGGGCAACACTGAGGTTGCGCTCGAAGCGCGCGTGACGACCCGACACCTGCGGCAGAGCACCGCCGAGCATTGCAAAAGAGTCGTCAAATTAGTTGCTTGCAGCAGAGGGCATGCGAGATTTTTCTGTGCCCTACACCCCGGCTCGCTAATGTTACATTCATGCGGAGCCCTTCATGCGGTTGCCAGCCACCAGGGGTCCCATATCAAATGTGTACCTGGTGGCCGCGGATGAAAGGTTACCCGCAGGGGGAGACAGGAAATTAATGGAGGGGGTGGGGGGCAAACCTGCGGCGCGTCCACGATGCAGTCGCAGCCGCGGCTGGGCAGGGCGCCCACGATGAGGGGGCCCACATTGGGGATGGCGACCCCCTTGGCCCTCTTCCCGCCCAGAGTCAGCGGGACCAGGCAAGAATCCTGGAATCCACGAGAGACGGTGACACACACTCAGGGACGGGAGGTGCTGCGCATCAAGAAACATGCAGCATCTGAAACTCCCCGCTGCTTCCTGGCACCACTGGCGAAACAGGGCCAGCGAACAAGCGGGCGTGTTCTCACCTCAATGAAGCGCAGATTGGCCAGCACCGGGACGAGGCCCAGCGTGGTTCGCGCCACGGGCGCGCGCTCCGGGCGACCGTGCTGGGTTGGCTTGAGCGTTTTCTTCGCCCCGCGTGGCCCCGCAGGCGGCGGCCGCCGCAGCGCCTCGGAGTGCTCGCCGGGGGCGTACCCGTTCTTTGGGGCTCCGTTGGATGGCTTTCGTGCAGCGCCGTTGACCTTCTCGGATGGAGGCACTTCCCTGTGCAGCTCCCAGTCGGCCTGCCAGTCATCGTCCGTGGCAGTGCCCACCTGCAACAGCAGCCGCAGTATTGACATCCTCAGCCGCGCAGTGCAGAGGAACGATTGCATGAAGTGCGCATTTGCTGACAACTTACATGGCGTGACATGACATGTCGTGTCACACCATGGTAGCATGGTGCCCTCTCACCTTGGCATCGGTGACGCGGAAGGCAAAGACGCCGCCCCAACGTCCGCCTGCCATTACCACTGCCGGCTGCGCCGATGCGGCGGCGGTCACGTCCGCCAGCGCGGCCGCAGCAGTAGGCGGCGGCACGCGGCGCGGCGGCGGACGCAGCAGCGCCCCGCCTGGCGGCGGTGGCAGCTGTTCGCGCGTGACGGCGGCATCGCGGCTGCTACTGCTGCGCTCCGTGCCGCCGCTGCTTCCACTGCTCCTGGGGGTGGGCGCGGCGCTTCGAGGCTTGGCGGGGCGGTGCTCAGCCGCTTGGCTCCGGCGCAGCTTCTCCGCGCAGTCACGGTCCACCTGTGGCAGGCCCTGCAGGACCGCCACCTGCGCGCGTGTGTGTGGGGGGGAGGGCATCCTGTTACAAGCTCGCCCGGGAGTAACCCCCAACCACAGCAAAGATGCTCAATGCTCGAGGCGCACACTGCTGTCTCCAGGTAAAGGGATCAACTATCTGTGTACATTCAAAGGTGACTATGCAACATATTCATGAGAAAAAATGTTGACGCAAACCAGGCCGACTCGCTCTGCGCCTTCTGCTTGAGACAAACTGCACAATCTGTAGTACTAGCGCGCATAGGTGGCAGTTGGTTTTAAACAGCGATATGAGTACGATCAGGAATGGTGCCGCTTGCAATATTCCTTATTACTCGAGGACTAATAGTACTGCCAGGACGATATATCATGCACCCATTGTATTCATCGTACTATTAATGCGCATGTAGGCGTCGTTAACATAATCTCATCGTCGTGCCTCGATCCGCATTTTACGTATCACTATCTACTTTCAACTAGTGCACGTTAATTTTTCCTGAAGATGGGCACTACACAATAACAAATTTCCTTAGTGCTATCCGAAATCGACTCGCAATATCACTAACATGTATCTGTAAGAGTTCTTTCAACAGAAAGGCAAATTATCAACACTTTCCCCTATTTGCAATTGCCAAGCTTGAGTAGACTGTAATAGACTGGCGATATGTTGGAGCTCCACCAGCGCCAGTGCATATCCGCAAACACGCATGTCTTGGGGGCTCAACGCAGCACTTTAGGAGGGGAAGCTGCGGGTGAGGGAGACAGAGGCTGGCGGTGACCGCACCTGGCCGCGAAACTGCAGGAACTCATCAAAGGTGATCTCGCCAGACGACTTTTGGCCGCCGGAGAGATACATCATGCCGTCCTCCGCGCGGAGCGTGTCGGCTCCCAGGTCGGTGAGCAGGGACTCCACCTCATCTGCGCAGGCCCGGCGGCGCGTCAGCTGAGGCCCAGCGGCGCGGCAGGCAGCGAGGCGGGAAGCAGGCAGGGCCGCACCGGTGGAGATGAGGCCGTTGCCGTCCTGGTCCAGGTGGCGGAACAGGGCGTCCGTGCTGGACTCCATGCCGTCCAAGCTGCCACTGGAGGCCGAAGCCGCGCCCTCTAGCGGCAATGCCTGCAGGGACAGCAGCCACTCTCAGCACCGCCGCCTCGGGGACTTGGCAAGACAGGCGACCCCTCCGCCACCCTGTGTGCCACGCAGTCCCTCACCTGCTCCCTTGCGCGAGTGCGGGCGCTCAGCAGCTCCTGCGTCCACCGCTTGAGCTTCTTGGCCTGGCTCGAGTCCAGGCCACCCTAAGCGGGAGCGAGGCACAGAGTCACCGCGTCCGCCGACATGGTGAGATCCCTTGCCCGCGCATGGAGACATTGGCTTTGGTTGTGAGGTGGGATGGGGCAGCGGGGGTGGGCAGGTACCTTGTAGGCGGCATGCGCCGCGACGCCCTGCTCCGCCGCATGGTCCATTGCCTCCGTGCGCACCTGCAGCTCCAGAGTCTGCTCAAACAGCTCGTCCAGGTCGCCCGAGTCCATGGAGTCGGTGGCTTTGGGGGAGACCACGAGCGTGGAGTGCAAGCTCTGATAGCCGTTGGGCTTTGGCACGGCGATGTAGTCCTGGTGGGCCGATACATGCAGCAGCAGGTTAACGCTGCCAGTTCTGTTGCCCGTGTGCTTCAGGAAAGCTGCCCGAAGCAAGCTGCCAAAATGATCACGCAGAAAGTCACAGTGAATCAACGTGTCGGCAAATTTTAGCAGACATGATGAGATGGGCCGCGCCGTGGGCGGCTGTGGGCACCTTGGTCCTGGCAACAATGGGCTGCCAGAGGTCATGCGCGACCTGCTGCACAATGTAGCAGGCAGCCTTGGCATCCGCCTCCGCGGCCTCCGCGCAACGGCCCTCCCCACCCTTTGGGACCACTACCGCGCGGATGCCCAGCAGGTCATGCACCTGGTGCCTCTTGCGCCCGCCGGACAGCGGCGCGTCCAGGCGGAGCAGCTTCTTCATCGTGCTGAATAGACTCTTGGTGCGGCCCCGGATCTGCGTCGACGAAACAAAGGCAGAGGCACATCAGCTGCGCAGCCTGCAACGGGCGAAATTGCGGAACAGTCTGGGCCACAGAGCAGCAGGCGGAAAGCAAGCAGGGCGCTTCGCACTGTGATGCCGCCGGCGAGCGCCTGAAACTCGGGGTTGGCCGCCAGCGCAGCCTGCAGATCCTCCCGGCAACGGTCCAGCAGCTCGTCGGCAGCGCCGCGCGTCAGCGCCAGCCACTGCTCCGTCTGCTGGTAAGACTTGGGGAACAGAATCTGAACGCCGGGGAGCGATGCACACGTCAGTGGGGGTGACAGGGGCCACATCGGGACACTTCAGTCCTTCCTGGCTGACTGTAATCAACCCAGTCCCCGCGTATCTGTGGCCCCCCATTCCGCGGCTCTTATGACGGGCAGGCGGCCCCGCCCACCTTGAAGCAGAGGTCCTCCAGGCGGCCCGCCAAGGAACCGACGCCGACGGCATGCCCCATCGGCGCGTATATCTGCAGGCACTCCAGGGCGCAGATCTGGCGCGCATACAGCGGCAGCTCCTCGATGCGCTCCACCGCCTCCAAGCGCACCACCATCTCCACCACGATGGCGCGCACGTCGTAGAAGGATAGGCACAGCTCCCGGAGCGCGCTGAAATGCCGAGGGCGAGCAGGGGAGATCAGCGCCAGGACTGGCGGGAGCGTGCAAGGCGAAGAAAGGGTGGAGGAGCGGGGCTAACGCACCTGGCAGCTTTGTCATTGGACAGGTCCACACGCTTTGGGGCGTCTGCCACGCGCTGGATGTCAAGCAGCAGAGTGCCGACCCCGTCGCCCAGGCGGCTGATGACCGCGCTGACGTCGACCCAGCCATGCGCGTAACCGTCCGCCAGGATGCCGGCGGCAATGCTATCAGCGTCCAGCGGCAGCCCATTGGACGCGAGGTCCGCCAGCATGACCGCTGCGCCAAGGCCCCGCCGCACGCTGCTGCTGCCATCACTGCCCTGTGCCGATGCTGCGGACAGCAGCAGCTTGAGCGCGCCCAAGATGGTCTGCGCACCCGCGCCGATGCCCGCCTCTGCGGGAAGGCGGCTCCATATCTGATCCCATGCCGCCACCAGCTCCATCACCGTCGTCTCCATGCCCGCCGGAGGGGTCCATGGAACGATCTGCATGGTGTCGGCAGAGTTGCGAGGAGATCAACAAATATATAATACGCAGCAGGCACCCGCCTGGCATGGGATGCAGGCCTGGGGAGTGGGAAAGGGGAGAAGCACAAAACTGCAAATGGGGCCAAACTCAGGTTGGGATGGGGAGAGCGCCCGGTGGTCGCGAACGCCGCATCAATATAGAGCGCAGAGTAGCGGTGTGGAGGCTGCAGCTGGAAGCCGGATGCGCGGGTGATGCGGGTAGCAGAGCGGCAAGGGGCTGGAGCCAAAGGCGGGGTTGAGATATTTGTAGCTAAATCGCGATTTCAAGCACGCCGGTCGATTCTGACGGCTGTCCGCCCCAAAGGACGCTCAAACAGCTGGTGGGAGCTATGCGGGATATAGCCATGTGGGTTGAGGTCCTGGGATGGCGATGAGATGAAATGGTGCAATCGACGGCGGGGCGGGCGTTTTGTCGGCTGTGTTGGCGGTGCTCGATGGGGTTGCGGTGTCGGTGGGGGACCGAGAGGGGGCGACACAAGTGCAACACAGCGCACCTCGCCGCCGCTCGCGTCCGCCGCACGCAGGCGCCCGACCCGGTGTTGCGGAAGGGGTACTGCCAGCCCACGGGGTGTGGCTGCCATCACATGCTGGCTGTGGCTGGCGCCCCCGCTGCCAGGCCTGCCCAGGCGTAGCGCTGGGCCAGGCCGGCGGGGTAACGTGGGGAGAAGCGGGGCGAGCGGTGGAGGAGCCCCCGCGACCACCGTACTCAGCGCGGGTGGCATCGCGCCTGCCCTGCGAATCGCCTCGGAAAGGATATCGATCGATGAATATGCCTCTGCCTGTGATGATGTGGTGTCGCAGCTGCTGTGAGGCTGGCTGAGGTCGCGGTGCTGGGCGGGCTGTGTGAGGGCGAAACTGCTGCGGTGTGTGAGCCACCCCTTAGAACCGCGCACCTGCTGCTCAGACCCGGAGTCCGTGCACGCACGTGCACGACGACATCGGACAGCCGTGCACGCCACCAGTATTGTCAGTACTTAGCGCAGTGAGAAAAGCTGTCGCTGCTGTGCCAGGACGGCGCCACGTTGTACGTCCGTATCGTGGCGCTGGCGAGAAACGATAGACGGTCCGCTGAATCCAGGTTGTGCCCACGCAATTTATTAGCGACTAGATCTGAGCGCATCCGCAGCATCCGGCGGGGCGCGTGTTTCAGAAAATACGGCGCGCGTCGGGTGCGACGCGCGGACGACGGGCGGCTGGCCGCGGAGGGCCGCGCCTGCTGATGCTGATGAATTGCTGCTGGGCGCGCGCAATCCTCGTATTATTATTAGTTCTCTCATCGTCCCAGTAGTTCTGTAGTTCCCAGCAGCACCGGAGGCCAGTCGCAGGCGTACGGATATAGCAGGCGGGGGATTTCAAGTAGAGTCTCGTATGCCAAAAAGATTATGCAGGCTGTGTTACATACTATCAAGAGCCGAAATTGGGAGAAAGGTAATATTTAGTGAAAGCGTGGAGGAGAAACGAAGTGAGCGCGGAGTGAGCGCGGTGACAGCGAAACTGGAAGATGGCAGGCTCAGCTGTTACGGCTGCTTTTATGTCGGCCCCTGCTGCACACGAACGGGCGTAGCGACGGGTGAACTAGTCGCCCGTACCACTTAGTAGCACATGTAGCAGGAAAAGCGGTTAGAAAAGGAGGAAGTCCATAAATAAGTTTTAAACTGCGGTAACGAAAAAATTAAATCATTTCAACTTTTCAAGTTGAGTATGGTTTTGCCAGTGAACAGCGAACGAAGAGAGCGGCAGATTGAATCAGGTGAGGGTAGCGCCAGGTCACGATGGAGGCACCGGAAGGAGCATCGCTGTGGGGTCGTTTTTTACTTGGAAGTGGCATATATATCTAGAGCGGGCGGGACACTTCGGCTTCCTTGGTCCAACTAGATCCCCTCTGCAGAACACCTATACCATGACACCGCCCTAGCCCGACGCCTGCCAGTACAGCGGGTCGATGCTGCAACTAGTGGACCAACAACCAGCTGACTACATGGGGCCCTATATATGGCGAAATGGGCACGGGAGACGGAGAAGCCGCAAAGCGGGTGATAGTTGACATGTGGGGCAATCCAAGGCTGCAACGGAAGGGGGCGGGGATGGAAACAGAAGAGGAAGGCCGGTAGTCGGAGCTGTAATACATATATGTGTCTCTACTATAGTTGGAGATGGCAGGCCCTAAGAACAACTCGACCCGGGCGGCGGAGAGCAGCGGGTTAGCACGCAATTCAATTTCAATTCAATTGGAAGTGGCGAAGTGGGCGCGATGTGTCCGGCGGAAGAAGAACCACGCGCTAGGTGAAGGGAGGACGTTCGGGTCGATGTATTCCAAAACGACGTGAGTCGGAATTACTGGCACATCCGCCGTGATGGCGAATGTGGGACAGCGGGATTCCGGTGGCGTTGGCAGCAGAAGCTGCACACGCCTTCCAGAGGTTGCTTTGTGAGAGGTCGAGGAACTGCCAACGGGAGGGGCAGCACCGACGAGACAAATGCCAGCAGCAGAGAGCCAATCCGACATAGTAGCGGCAGTCCACGACTTGAACTGCTTGGCTGCTCGGGGTGACCGCCCAAAAGTTAGTCTCGGCCAAGGCAACATAGATTAAGGGGGCGGACATAATGTCGTCGATGAAGTGGTGCATGATACGGGCGGCGCGGGGGTGTTCCGACATGGGAAGGAGCAAAACACGAAGGTCGTCGAGGGCCGCGCCGGCTGGCACGGCCCTTCTCAGGTGATGTTGTAGGAGTCGACATGCACGGCAAAAATGAAGCTGACAGCCGCAGCCATGAGGTCTCGGAAGTCGTATTGGTATTCGGGGGGGGGGGGGGGGGGGGGGGGGGGGGGCAGACACAATCATCTCTGCTAGTTCGACGAAAGATAGAGTAAGCGACATCGGCAGGTAACGGGACGCGCAAAGTAACAATCCCCATACGGCGTTATTGCATGAGTAGCATGCCACAACGTGCGGCGGTGAGGTGCATGATGTCTTAGTGATGGGGTCGATGTTGTGCAGTTCAAAGAACGTGTTGATAGCTGACATGTAGGGCTGCAACGACTTAGCCCCAATGTGGCCGCGCGCACGACTCCAAGCGACGTACCGGACGACGGTGGCTGCAATCGCCTCCAGCGGGCCGATGTTCTCGGAGTCGTGGCAGAACTCCGCGAAACGGGACAGCTTGCCGGCGTAGCTCTTTCGCGTGTGGGAGGTGAGGGAGCTTGAGAGGAGGTCGAGGATGCGCATCCCTAGCTCGTCCAAGCCGAACGCTTCATGTAGACGGGCCCGGAGTGAAGCCGCCCATGGAGCGAGAGCCTTATTGGGCTCGTCAATCACGTTAATGCTACGCTTGACGGGCTGGATAACAGGATGCCGGCCCATTCCGGCAAAGTAATCGGCTGCGGCTGTGAAGTTGCCGGCAGTTGGGCGTTAATTGCTGGACAAGTTAGTATGGGCACTAGTGGTCGCTACGGGTTTGAGGGGCAATGTTCAGATAGGCGGGCCGCCCCACGCACCCTCCGCGCTCGTAGAGCATGTCTTGCGCATGACGTACACGCGCGAATGATTGTCATTCCGAAATTAAGAAATTGTAATTGACTACAATTGCTAGTCTGTTGCATGCACTCGCTCATACTGAGTTGTTCTGAGCACCTGCTATATGTCTACCCACAGTGGGGAACACGAAGTGTTATCACAGCTCAAGCTATCGGCCATCCTCCTATGTTTCCTAGCCCCTCCTCCGTCCATCATGCTACATAAGACAACAGCGCCCCCATGCCGTCCCTACCTAAGTCAGACCCATTCCATCCAGAGCTTAGCATGCAATCTAAGGAAGCCACAGGCGTCCCGCCTGCTGCTACTGAGGTGTGATGGGGGACGGGAGCTAACCGGAATAGCTGTATGGTGCGCAGTATTTATATACCGCTGAGCCGGCTAGCTTGTTGGGGTGGGGGCTACAATGCCCTCAATGTGTAAATTTTTTGGCACAGTATATGTCGCATATAATGGCATGGCGATTTCGTCTGGTGCCCGTACCAAGCCCGCGGATCGGGCGACACACTGTCTGTTGCTGGCGGGGTTATGTGCGAGTAAATTCGAAAACACGCAATTCTGGGCGTACCGGCTAAAAACGTCCGTAGTTCTTGGGTTGGGGGCGCTGATAGTCGCGGGCGTGCGTCCGGCTTGGGGTTTGGTGCCTACTTGCCCGGCGGAGATTATCAGCAGACGGCCCACTGGCGGTTGCTGCAAGCAAGGGGATCGTCCGGCGCGGTGGGTGACGAAGGCGGTGGGCCTCGGCCGCCAGTCGGGCCATGCAAGACGTACGCATGGGCTGGTGTGTTGGTTGTGGAGGTATGTACGAGGGGGGCGGTATGGCCTCCGAGGCCTCTCCGGCCGCGGTGGGGGCCGTGGGCTGCGGTTGGTGGAGCCGGCTTGGGGTGCATGGCTGGATCGACGCTTGTCGCCGGCTGGTCGACGTCCGATGGCGGGTCGTCGTCGTCCATCTCCGTGTCTTGAAGGGCTGCCGCGGCCCGGGGTGGGCCGCTAGTAGCTGGCTAGTTGGTGGTGGCGGGAGCTCCCGGGGGAGCTGGCCGTGGTGCATCGCCGTCTGGTCGGGTGTAGTCGGCGCCGGTTGGCGAATAGTCGTCATCCTCTCCCGCCTATGTACTTGCATGGTAATGGCTGCGGCGAGTTTCTTGCCGGACCTTATGTTAGTAGTAAGTCTGGCTCTGCTCGCCCCTGCCGGATCGGCGGCAGCTGGCATAGGAGCGCGCCGGGTCACCACCCGGATGTCGTGAGTTGATGTGTCATGTACCCTGAGCTTGGGGCTGAGGGTGCGGATCGAATTCAAAAACATAAGGCTGCGCAAGTCGTCCTCCGTCGCACGGTTGCGGATCACCATATCGCTGAATATCATGGCGACTTGTGTGGCACCGTCGGCACCGGAGCTAAGGGATGAAATCTTGATAAGCAACGGGGACGTAGTCGGGCAGCAGCTCGTCGAGAGCAACGAAGAGAGCGTGAGCCCCAAGACACGCCATCCAAATGTACTCCTCTTCAGCCGGAAAACGCCGGTTATCTTGCTTGAGGTAGTAGTCGTTCGCCAGGTCGGTACGCAAAAGGGAAAAGTCAGGGCACTGGGCTGACCGATCAAACGTCTTGGTAACTATGCTTTGCTCGTTGTAGTAGCTCTGGCACCGCGAGGTAGTCGTCCACGGGTGGCGCCGGCTAGTGCTTACTTAACACGTCATGTTACCTCGGTGGAAGTCCACTCGGGCGACTCCGCCTATCAGGATGGGTTGCGCGTAGGTGGTTGGCGGGTGAGTCGGCCGTGCACGGAGCTCCCCCCCCCCCCCCCCCCCCACCGCGTGATAGTAAACAGAAGCGGTACACGCACCCGAGAGTCTGCGTTTCCAGTACCCCCACAACAACGGGGGTTGGTGCCCTGCACGTCCCGCCGCGCATGCATAGATGTTAGGGCTACGCCTAGCGACTACCCTAGTACCACCACAGAATCTGCGACGCCGAGATTATGGCCAAGCAAGTAATTGTACCTGTAATGTTGTACTGATACGTTAGCACGCGTATTATTTACTGGTACGGCCACAACCATACGCCAGTGCTATTTCTTGTAACAGACAGTACGCGCTATAACTTCTTAACTATCATGATACTAGCTGCCTATCCGCGGTGCCGAGTCGGACCGCTATAGGACAAGTAGCCAATGCCACCAGCATGTAAGAGATTACGTTCAGCAACCAACTCAATTCGCCAAACACTACGAGTAAAGCCATGGTTCACCAAGTACTGCCACGAGGACTTACGTTGGTTTCGGCTTCATGTTACGATCCATCTCCACCTCAGACCCACCGCGACCTGCTCTCGCACGCATGACGATACATTCGCGATTTCGCTGGTCCTGCCGACCCTTGGTAACGATTCTGAACCCTTCAACCTTTGTCCGAGTCGCGTGTCACCATGGCATCGCAGCGGAGCGCCCGTCAAGCCGGTTACCCTCCCGGTGGTCCACCCGTCGTGCGTCAAATTGTCGAGAAGAAGATGCTGGAAGCCCGCGTTGTGGCGACAAGCAACCCAGAACATCTCTCACAAGCTCACCGACGTTCACGACTTCCCGGCAGTCAAGGCCTTTCTGGAGAATGTCGACAAGGAGATTTCGGACCGAAACAAGCTTTGGGTTCCTGAGATGGAGGCATGGCTCGGTCGACAGTTCAAGACTGATTCTATCGCGGCTCACACCCACCAACTTGTGCTCAACATCCATTGCATGAGCCTTAGGTTCACATTGTCATGGGCTGCGAGGTCCTGACTCGCTTCGTCAACTATCAAGACTGGAAACAAGCTTTCTTCAAGGCCGCTTTCCCCAACGGCATTCAGACAACCGTCGGAGACTACGCGCGTGACATATGCATCAAGCCGAGCGACCCCAAGATGGCTACTTGTTGTGTCGACTTGCAGCGCAAGCTACAAGCTGCATTTGCTTTGCTGCACGAACCTTTTCGCTGTGCCTGAGTACTTGCAAGTTGCAGCGTATTTTGCAGGCGATTCCCAAAATACTACTAGTAGAGCCGTGTATCATTAAGTACTGCCACGAGTACTTACAATAGACCATTGCATGGTGGGACGGCCATGGGTGGGCGAGGAAACATGTCAGCAGAGGCTAGGGTATTTTTGCTTGGGGTGGGGCCATATTGGCGTGCGCCCGTGCACGATGCGGCGTGATACCACCGCCACTGCAGTGCCGCCTTGTGGTGCAGCTCTCAAACTTGCGGTATCGCTCAGTGCGTTGCAAGGAAACGTCAGAAAAATTCCATATAAATACCAATAAAAACTACGCAAACAGGGCTACAAATTCCACACGGCAGCACGGTCGTCCGAGGCCATTTAGGCACTTTTTCGAATTTTTGGAAATAAAATATCGAAATATGACATCCCTATCAGCGTGTGGTCAGCATGTTGGCGTGAAACTTTACGCCAAGGGGATCTCAAAACCTGATACACGGTGGCGGGACAGTGTGTTGTATGTACGTGTGCACGGACTACTCATACTTGGCACATAGCCCCCTTGAGCGATGCCCCCGGCCGCCATGCCGGATCCCCCCTTTCACAACATTATTTCCACCACCATCAACGCATGAAGGTGCACGCCAATGCCGCCCCACTGGGCTCACCATGGCGCGCTATGAGCATGCGGCCATGCACTGCTATAGAACAGCTTTGGCCTACGGCAAGGAGGCCGCGAGAACTCTCTCCCGCCTGCGCGTGCAACGATCACTGCCGCATTTTGTCCATAATTTTGGCCATAAACCATCGTCATCGACACGTAGGGCTTGGTCAAGGTCGTGAATGACCTAATTTCAATGTTCTACGTGTATGCTGGTGGATAGTGATCATACCAAGGGTGATGTGGTATGAGTACGGGGGCTGTGATGCTCCATGCCTATTTGTGGACACGAGATGGCGCAATTAGTGGTTTTGAAGCGCCATCCCGAGAAGCGTTGCTTTTGCATGAATGAAAGCGTTGACGGCAACGGCCCCCGCTTGGCAATGGGGTGTATCGCGCTATCGCGGCATTTCCCCCCAGCCGTACGACGCTGAGTAACCCGCATGCACGCGCACACGGCCTCAATGCAGCCGCGCATGGGCATGTGGATCAAATTCGCAAACCCCATACTTATGTGGAGGGGTGTATATATCCCTATACATAGATAATGATAATACTGGTTGATAATCGTCATCGTCAAACCTGTTGCCACAGTACGGTGTGGGTGTCCCCGCGGGGGTTGTGGCCGGGTTGCACATTATGATACAATTACGCACCCAAGTATTTCCCACTGCCCGCCGATTAGCCCGGATTCATGCCATGCCTGAGCGATTCCTGGAACACTGCCCTGCATGTGGCGGAGGTGAATCTGAGACTATCGAACATATGTTGGTGGAGTGCCCGCGGTGGGGGTATCACCGTCATACTTTTGGGTTGTTAGTTCCGGAGTTCAGGGATTTCAGTAGTAGTCAGGGTATGGCGTCAACACCTTGGGAATTCATTGCCTTTATTTTGGGCGGGGTCCCCCCTTCATCCCTTCACGGCGCTCTAGATTTTACTGGGAATGGGAAAATTTTCCACATGTATCGCACTCCCGAAATGCTTTGCTCCGCGGGTTGGGGCTTGCCTCAACTCGCATTACTCGAATAGGCCGACGCCCAAACGGGTAGGGCGGACCTTTCGTGGTCAGTGCCGGGTATTTTGATGGCAATGTTTTAGCCGGTGATCCCACAGTGTTGGAAATTTGTCACTGGCCTTTAATTAGTCTTGCAGAATACTTCGGCAATTTGCTTGATGACTATAACGTAGCATCCCCTACCCAGGGCTTTCAGTAACTCGATTGCTGCAAAAACGGCCGTCGTAGAGACGCTGCAAGGGTTTCACTGTACCAGTCCGGTCGGCGGCTTGCTGTGTTGATTTTCTAATTCTGGGGAACTGCCCTTTTTGTAATTCACACCAGTCCGGTCCCGGGGGCGAAAAAAAATTCGTCATCAGCGTCGGCGGGCCTCGGGTATTATTAAATATACCCGATTCCCCCCCCCCCCCCTCCCCCCCCTTGGGACAGGACTGGCACCCGTGATAGAAATCCTTCCAGCGTCGCTACAACGGCCGTTTAGGTAAACCCGATGTATGGTATCCCATGTGGTACGCCGAGGTACATGGGAGTACCCGTACAATACTCGCGTGCGCGCGGCATTTGCGCGCTATCGTACCAATCTTTATTTTCACTCGCCAACTCGCCGTATAGTAGGGTTGTATCGCCAGCAGTTTACGAGGAACCTCCTCCAGCTGGTTGTACCCGCCGCCGTAGTTACATCATCCTGCAGTACTGGTACCCGTACAATATCATGACAAAGATAGTGTAGGATATATTACACAAAAGTATAACTGTCACATCGCGCGTGACTGCCTCTTCCTACGCTTTTTGGCCTCATCTCCCATCACTCTGTAATAAAGCCAAATATTTTTTGGGCAGAATGCATGCTCGTCTCCCGCCGCGCCCCCCCCTGCTCTTGAAATTATTTGATGCACCAAATCTTCGCGGTGCTGTTGGTTGTGCGCAACTTCCCTGGCGGTCCTTCCGCCCCGACCTCTTGCTTTCTTCGTGGTCAATCCGTTCAGGCACTTCGAAACTTTGTCGCCAGCCAACGTGCTGAGTTCCGCCGTCACATGTCGCGCACACGGCGGGGGCTGTTGCAGCGGGTCTCGGCTTGCGTGCATGGTACCCTGGGCGGCATTCTCTCTGCCGGTGTGCAAATGCCCAAGTCTGATGCGTGTGCTCGTGCCCACTCTGCGTCTTCTCATGTTACTGCTTCCACCCCGCAGTCGCTGTAGATGACCTTTCTGATTGCCTTTTAATTTGTTTATTTCCGATATCGCCTTCTGCTGCTAGCTCATGTAATTATATATGCAGCAAAACTACACAGGTAAGGCCACCACGCAATTACGGAGTATTTGCTTGGTATTTGAGGGATTTTGAGATTTTGAGGCCGGAAAATACCGAAATACTCATACCCCTGGCGGAATTGGCTGCACAGTATTTCAGTATTTTTTGTTGGCGGATTTGCTCCATCTCCTCAGCTTGCTTTGTGCTGCTTGTAGAGGGCGCTCATCAGCACATCGCGCCTCACTGGTAAACTTTGTTTTCAGCACGGGCATACAAATTCGCCTCCACCGGCGTCATCTCCCGCCCGCGGCGTGCGCCCCTCCCCTTCTTGACCTGGTTGTCGTCCTCGGGTCTTGCTCGAGAGCAGCATGCGCCTGAGCTGGCTAGGGGGAGCTCCCCTTTTCCGTACTAGGAGGCGGTGCGGGGCCCGTGGCATGCGCAGCACCACTGCTATCTACTCCGCCCGCCTCGTTGTCAACGGGCGGGGACTCGCCCATCCTTCTCACCGTTGTCGGGCGGCGGGAAGGTGTCACTCACGGGGGTGACAAGTGGTATGCTGACGTTTGGGGAGGAGATTTCGTAGCAACCGCGCAGCCCGCCGAGTGGTGATTCCGCAGGCCCGCGCGCCGGATGATGCCCAGCACGTGGGGTCCGAACCAGCAGCAAAACACTTATCTACAGTGGGCCAAAATATCAAAATACCCCCTCGGGTGGCGCCGAGGGAGTGCAGTTTAGACCGGTGTAGTTCTTGGGGTTCCCTTTATTCCTCCCCGCCCTTAGGGTATGCTGGTGCCGACACCAGTACTTGTGTTTTAGTACTGGTGCTTACACTGGTGCTTTAGCACGGGTGCTTTGACATTCACTAATGCGTTATAGTACTGAGAGCACATGTACGGCACTTTGCGTGCCGCCCAGGGCGAGAACGGCAATCACCCCGTACCCATCAAATCTTATAAAACCATCGTCGTCCGCTAGACTGGACCGCCACTCTCATCTTAGTTTTGCGGCAAGTACCCCGCTCTTTCCGTGTAACTAAGCCTAATGTTTTGGCACTTCCCTGCCTATCTCCCTTTGAAACTTGATGATGAAAATAGCCCCCGCCCCGCGAGGCGAGCAGGCGGGATAAGGCAATTACGATTAAATGTTGTGCTTTAGGTAAAGGATCTCCGGAGAAACTGAGGGGGGAGGGGGGGGGGGGATGTTTAATTTGGGGTCGAAACTTTCATTTCAGTACTTAAGCAGTGTTGGGCGGCTGGTAGCCTGAGCTAGGTCTCTCACCGCCGCACCGCGTGCGCTGGCAACGGTATCTGTACCATCAAGGCAAACGATGCCGTACTAGAAAGCGGCGACATGCTGCAGATCAGCGGCAACATAGCACTACATGGAGGGTTGGATAGGGCCACGGGGTCACCATATGTATGATGTATGGTTGGGTTGCCTTGATGCTGACTGTAATTGCTGATGGTTCCAAAAAGTGCCCCGCCCCTCTCCGTTTTATGCTTGCATATGGCAGGAAACACCATGTTGCACACAGCCATGCATTGAAAGTGTTCAAAGAGTCATACCAGTGGGAGTTTTTATGTAGCTGAGGACATATTCTACTAAGTACTGTCAGACTTTATAAAAGATAGTCGAGGGGAGGCCGAAAGTGGGGGGGGGGGGGGGGGGGGGGGGGGGCTAAAATATTACATTTAATCGTACTGATGTTTTGTAATACTAAAATACTCGTTAAAATGTAGCGACCAATACTCGCGTCAGGGTGCGTAAGTTGCCCAAATACATGATAAATGCATAGGGTTTTGCGATATTATTCATCGACGAGTATCAAAGTCAGTACCCGTGCAGTAGTGTGGCCCGTATATTGGTCCCGGAAGTACTATGGCTACCAGTTGCGAGCCGCTTTTAGCAGGCGGTGGTTTGCTGTGTTGATCTGTAGTTGCTGGATGGCTACCAGTTCGCAGCATTGCTTTAATAAATGAGCTAGCAGCAGAAGGCGATATCGGAAATAACCAAAATAAAAGGCAATCAGAAAGGTCCTCTACAACGACTGCGGGGTGGAAGCAGTAACATGAGAAGACGCAGAGTGGGCACGAGCACACGCATCAGACTTGGCCATCTGCACACCGGCAGAGAGAATGCCGCCCAGGGTTCGCAGCATTGCTTTCAGCGGTTGATTTGTTACTGGGCAATGAGTTTCACACCAGTAGTCCGGCTGCAGACTTGCAGCACGTCAAAAATCCATGGAATCCAGCCCGTATACAATGATGCGTCTTCGCAGCAGCGATTATGTCAGGCGTCCACTTTTATATATTGTGGTTTAGGAGACAAATCTGCCCAGAATTTGGCCGGGGGGGGGGGGGGCGTTCAGACCATCACTGTCAGTACGGTTCATCACCTGAAGTACTGTCTTATGTACTTGTCTCGTCCCCGCGACGACTCAGATATTGCCGCGCCGTACCAGTAGTCGCTACCGGTGTACAGCGCCAACTCCACAAGACTCAAGACATGAAGACGGAGGCGGTGCTCATTGTTGCGTGGGCTTCAGGCAGCTTTATTGAAGTTGCCCGTGACGTTGTACTGCGCGGTAGGCTCTTGTTGCTTACGCTTTTGTAATTCAAACCGGTGTACAACGCGCCAACCGCGCATAAGCGACGGGGCGCCCGCTCATCCGCCATCACAGCTTCAGCCCGCACACACAGTGTTTGTGCGGCGCACCGCGCAGCACCCACGCATTAAGGACCCCACTGTCGCCGCTTCGGTGACTGTGTGTGTGGCTAATACCGGTCTGGGCCGGAACTACGACGTGATCTTGGGTAGCACGTTCGACCTGCGCACGGAGAAATGGCTTGCCGAAAACACCTGCGTTAGTAGATTGGTTGCGAGAGGTTCTGCTCGACACGAAGAAGCCTGAGCTGGAGCTGCACGCTGCGCAACTAGACGATTGTACGATCGGCCTGGAAGTCTTCAGGCGCCCCCTATCCGTACGCTCCGCGAACGGGATATTGTTGACTCGGGAGGGCGGTGATGTGGCGCCGTGGCGGCTAGTGACGCGACATCATTTGTCACGAAGAACTGGTCGGCGCTTGATTTCCTGCGGCAGGTCGGCACCGACAGCACCACCACCCTGCGATACACGCTCACGCCGTCCGAGCCCGCGGCATGCACTGGACGCCAGCCCATCAGCGCAGCACCGGAGGGGCCCACTGTCCACGAGTCGGTATAGTAGAGTTGGTACAGCCCAACCAGAGATGCATGATAACTGCTTGGAGATTTCTACACCCGGAGGCGCACCCTTCCATTTGCAACTGGCCAGGGGGACTGTGCAGTGCAAGGAGTGTGCCAAACCTCGCGTCATTTTCTCGGTGAGGGCACCCAGCACGATGCAGCCGTCACATACCAGTGAGGAACAGCCACCCAGCAGAGCAGATATCGCAGCTTGCAGGCGCATTGCAAAGGATGTTTTGCAGGATGCTATTGCAAGCCAAGACTATGTGTGTGGTGGCCAACCACTCCCTGAGGAGCATTCCTTCCACGACATCTTCTACACTGCCCAGGATCTAGAGTGCCATATGCATGGGGAGCCACAGTTTTACTCCAAGCGTGGCCGGACTCCCCAGGTTGCATCTTGGTCAAACCCCTCCCTGTGCTCTCAATGTGTTGGTGATTTAGAGGCCACTGTTGAAGAAGGCATTCCCTTCAGCACTATCCTGCCGCTGTGTGACAAGTGCAGGGGTGAGGTGTGAAGTATCATGTCAGAAGTAGGATCAGGATGTCACATGCTAGGGCCGCCATTGCAACGCATGCGGCGCATGCAGCCGCACACAAGGCCAACATGGCCACCGGAGTGTCTAGGAAGCGTCCCAGGGCGGAGACTTAGGTGGCATAGACATTCCCTCCAAGTCCATGTAAGTAAAAGGGCCAAAAGACCCTCCCCCCACCCAATATCTTTACCCCCTGAAGGGCTTCTGCACATGGCCCAACGCCACATGTGCCATTTTTGCACATTGCATTGCCCTACTACCATTATTATTGCACCATAGCATTCCTCTCAATAAAATAAGCATGCATGGTTGGAGTTGCATAATTCTTGCGTGCGCAAGTGCCCTAAACAAGGAATCGGGTGATGGTCTAACTGACTTGGGGGGGGGGGGGGGGGGCAATTCTTGGGGGGGATTGTCTCCTAAACCACAATATATAAAAGTGGACGCCTCATAATCCTTTTTGGTTACAGGGAGAGCCTCAAGAGAATGCACGCAAAGTACTGGGGAAGGAAAAAGCCTACATTTAAGCAGAACCCTCATAGCGCCGGGCCGCGGGGCCCGGCGATGTGGCAGGCAATTGTCGGCCGGCCGGCCTAAAAGATTTTCCGCCGAAGCCGAAGGGACGAATTCCGGTGTGCCGACAGATATTCGGCGAGAAATATGTGCAGTGCCACAGAAAGCTTCGCAGTCCACTTCCGTATCCAGTGGGCAACCAGGGCAGCTGGCCGCAGCTCACGCCACGAGGGGGGTTGTGCCACGAGGGGGGAGCGATTATGTCGTCGTACACGTATATACAGCCCAAGATACCCTACACATATTGTGGGAGACACTGTCTTGGCCACGTAGAGGGCTGAAGGAAAACCATGTAAGGATTAGGCATATATTATTGGTGCTGGCGTTAGTTTATTTTACCGGAACATTCTACCCCGATCCTGGGGATCTTCATCCTCTTGCCTATTTTGGAAACATTTGCATTTTTACATGATGCTCGTACACGTACCCGTGCACATTCTAAAATTTTGACAATTGCATAATCGCGAGTGCGCCTGTAACACAACTGTAACAATAACTGCTGACTCATTAGGGTCGAAGGATAGAAGACGCTTGCGTAACGCGTAACGCTAAATACTCGCACCAGAACGTGCCACGTCGATCGAGGCGTCACCAGAGCGTCACTTCCCGGCGTGACGAGTATTCCGGAATACTCGTCACAAACCGTAACGGATACTTTTTTGGGCAAAATTCGAAATGAAAAAAGTCCCAAAAAAAACGTTACGCGTAACGCCTGTATGACCCCGCGGCGCGGCTTTGCGTCGCACATTGCGCAAGAACCACAGCCACCGCCGCCATGATCGGGCAGTGCGACCCCACCCGTAGTACCCTCGCCGCGCGCCCCGGTTTTGCCGGGTCGTATGCTGCGTCTAGGCGGCGGTGAACTGAGAGGACAGGGGGCGAGGATCAGCGTCCAGGGAACCGGAGGCGCGGGAACCCTTCTCGGCCGACCGCCGTTGGTGCCGCTAAGCGCGTGCGGAACTACCATCCCCAGTGCCACGAGAGGACATAGTGACTACCCTGTATCAGCGGGTAACGGGTAGCGGCGGCGGGGGTGAGTCAGGTGGCAGTTGGCAGTGGCCGATCCGGGGTGGCTTCGGCTCGCAATGCCGCTGTTGACCGGGGCGCGGTAGCACCGAACCCCAGGCCCGCGTGACGCGTGACAGGGAGTCGCCCGAGCGTCTTCTATCCTCTCAGGTATATTCGGTGATCGATGTAGCTGAGAGCGTAAACTTCGCAGCCAATCATATCGCAGTATTCGCAGCGTCACGCGTTACGCTAGCGTCTTCTATCCTTCGACCCTTAGTCGCTAGTACCTGTACCTGTTGCAGCAAAGTGCGCGCCTACGAGTACACGGGCGACCGCCCGGTACCTCTAGGCTGAACCTGTAGCCACTACTCGTCGTAGTCGCAACATCGCTGCTGCTCAGCAGCAGCATCGCCGCGGCGGCGTGGTCGACTACTGGCGCATTATTGTGGAAGCGGCTCCCTGCGGGCACGTACGCGCATTGTGGCCCATCTCCTGGCATACGCCACATTTCCGGGCTCTCTTGAGAGTCTGAAAACCAGCCCCACCATCTCCAGGCTCCCTTTCCGCCGCCTCGCGCGGACGCGTCCCCGGCTGCGGGACTTCCAGTAGTCCAGGGCGAGAGCTTGCCGCCATTCCGCCAGATACAGGTGCGCCCGCTCTCTCGGAGCTACCAACCGGGGTCGGCGTGCTGTGGGAGGTTCTCTCGCGGCTGGTGGTGTGGTCGACTTGTTGCAGGGGCTGACGCTGGGCTGCAGGTCGGTTACGGACACCGAGTCGGTTAGCACCCTGAGGGCGCCCCTTCCCACGCACAACGTCAGGGTTCAACACAACAGAAGCGGAAGCGCGACTCAGCACGTGGCCTGACGCGTGCATCGAACCGCCGCCCATCTCAGTCGGTGCAGACGCGAAGCCCTTCAGGGCTGAGTACAACCCCTCGTGTGCGTTGGTGTCGATAGCTCGCTCGATTGCCTTCTTAGCCTCGCCTAGCAAGGTACCCCATAGCCGCTTGAGTGTGAGATCCTTAGCGAGCTGCGTGTTGCTCTCCTCGTCAGTGCCGGAGGCCGTCTGTGGACAATCGGTAGGACTGGGGTAGAGTAGACGCTGGCAGGTGAAATGCACTTGGGGGCTAGCAGGGTTGTCGAAGGTGTGCAGCCGTACCGACGAGGGACTGAGTGGTTGTGCTTGCTTGAACCAGAGGTCGTTCACCAAGCCCCTGTGGAAGGTGGCCGCTGTGCTGCAGCACAGCACTGCCCAGTAGTGCCGGCAAGGTACTCCACAGCGCACGCCGGACCCGCAAGTGCAAGTGTGCGCCTGGTAAGCATCCCGGCCCTGAAGCTTGTCGTGTAGCATAACGAAGTGGGGGTTGGTGGGCTTGTCCGTCACAGTGTGCAAGATGCCAACCTTGAAGCATCTCAGGTCAGCATGGTGCTGCGCAGGCACAGCTCCTCGAAGGTCTGCTGCGGTCTGGAACCGAGGGTGGTCAGCGAGGTCTGGGTCAATGGACGGAAATGGCCGGAGGTCGGCCGTAGTAGTAGTAGACGGATCATCCACCAAGGTGAGGGGCACCTCTGTAGCCCTGTAGTTTGCACCCGCCATCATTTGTTTCTGCATCATCGCCATCCCGTAGCATGTGAGTGCCTCCTTCATCTCCTCCGTGATTGCTGGGTAGCAACTAGCCGCGTATGTTCTCGCGCTCGTTGCATGCACCTGCACACCGCCATTGTTCATCAAATGAAAACAAAATAGGCTACACGAGTATCGTGTCAATCAAGCACTTCTGGTATACAGCATATGTGCGGGGTATACCTCATCCTTGGCTGAAGCAACAACTAACTTCGCTTCTTCTCGCGCCTCCTTCAGTAGCACTTGATCAAACAACTTGGAGAGTGGACTCTGGCCGGACAAATGTGCCTTGAAGTGGCGGTTCAGACCCTCGCCACGTTGTGTTGACACAGCGCCGGTGGAAAACCTGGTGTGCCTGAAGCCTGCCCAGTACCTGACATTGGGAGTAAGGTGGTTGTCAAGGTACGGCGCTGCCTTAGGCCAACGTTGTTTGAGGGCATTGTACTCCTCCCAAAAAACTGTCTCCGACATGTATTGCTGGCACTGCTTGAATTCTGAAGAGAAGTCATGGTAACTGCCGGCCAGCGCGGACATGAGATGCTTCCGAAGATTCTGGTGGAGATGCCATAAGCACCACAAGTGCAAAGCCAGCGGGAAGATAGATGCCACGGCCGCACAGACTCCTGGATCCGCATCTGTTAGGAGTAGCTGTGGAGGAATTCCAACTGCTTCAAGGTAACACTGTAGCTGCCACTCATAGTCTGTTGTGGCCTCCTTTGAGGAAAGAGCAATAGCAAGCAACACTGTTTGACCATGCCTGCACACACACAAGATCACAAAAGGGGGTGTAACTTGCCAAATTGCGGCGCAGCGCGAAAAGCGGGGATGGATGGAGCTGAGCGGCGACGGCAGAGCTGCTGGGTGTGGGCGGCGGGAGGGCTGGCGCGACACAAGGGTAGCGCCATATACCACCGCGCATTGGGGTTGGAGAGTGGGGGGGGGGGGGGGGGGGTAAGGGTGACACATGACATCGGGCAGCGCCAACATGAAACGTGGCTGGAGGAAGGGTGCACACCGGTTAGGAGCTGAGAACAACCCGCATGGTAGCTTGAAGCGGTTGGTCTTGTAGGTGTTGTCATGGATGATAACTTGATAAAGGTCATAGGCCATGTCTCGTTGCCTCGGGCTCATCCAGAAGAGATGGGTGAGTCGATTCGTCACGGGGTCGACTTTGAACCTGCATGAATGAGCATGTTGGATCAGTTTGCGATCCAACTGCATCATCGTATTTGTGTGATCATTTGTTGGCGCGATTACCTCACAAACCATCTGCCATCCTCTTGCTGCAAACGCAGGAGCTCCTGCAGCAGCAGACTAGCATCCATACTCCCCCCGCCTGTTGGAGTTCTTATGTTGACAACGTCTTTCACAGTGATAAGCGGGGCGTTGGGAAACTTTTTCCTGAAGCATGTAAGGACGTCCTCCGGGGCAATTCCTGCGTTAGCTAGAGAAGTGATGAATTCCTGCATGTCTACGGTAAGGTTGGCCACCCGGTTTTGGTAGGACTGGACCAACTCTGAAAGTGGTCGGTGGTTGTGCTTCATGTTTGTTGTAGCCAGCTTCCACAAGCCATCAACCTGCCGCCGGACGTTCAATCTGGACAGCACAAACATATAAGTCGCATGTTGTAAAAAACACTTTTTGCTAAGCATTTGGTATGATTTGAAGCCTGACTGGACACGCACAAATAGGGGAGGAGGGAAGGGGGGGGGGGGGGGGGGGGGGGGGGCTTTCCCACCTGAATGGGCACATATCTTCCCCGGGAAGAGCATACTGGTTGCCCTTAGCGCGTCGCTGGGATGGGTTGAGAGAGTCGTCTCCCGCTTTTCCGGATGCCTTCCTCCCTTTCCGCCTGCACACGAAGGTGGCCTTCCCTTGCTTGAGGTCGGCACTTTTTTGAACGAGGTTGAACCCGCAGGCTTTGGCCCACTCTTGGCACTCTCCTCTGCAGATTTCGAGCGTGGTGGCGCGGGAAAGGTCTGGCGCATCGGGGCAACTAGGCCCATACCACTCGTTCGCAATGTCATTCGTTTCAGTTTGGGGATATTGATCGGTCCTTGGGGGGCACTCGTCTCGACGCTGGGGAGCCGAGTCGTCAACGGGTGCACAGATGACCGGCGTTGTGCGAGGGTCCGTCCCGTCGACGAGTGCGTCGTGCGCCGCCTCCCTTGTTTGCTGGTCAATGACGAGATTCTTGTTGCAACCACAGTCATTGACGTCCTCGCTGCCGTTGACAGTCGCGGCGCACATAGCGTGGAAGTGGCCGCCGCAAGAACGACAACGGTGCTGAGAGGTGCCCACCTCGATCAGACGCCTCACCCCGCAGGGCCGGACACAGCAGCGCTGCTGGTCTTCAAACGGCGGGACCCCGTCCACGTCCTCGTCGTCCCAAAATTTATCCTCCTCATGTTGCCCGGGGTCGTATGGATGCGTCGTCGGCAGTGCCTCCATGGTGAGTGAGGAAGAGCGTGGTGGTGGTGGTTTCGGGGGGCGGGGGGGGGGGCGGGGGATATGGGATTGGTCAAAGCGCAACTCAGTCACTGGTGCTGTGTATGGTACTCGGCCGGGCGCGGGCACGACGCGCCGGCGGGAGCCGCGCGTACTCGTACGCGTACGTGCCGTACAGGGGGGATGCACATCCTGGGATGAAGATCCCCAGGATCGGGATAGACAGGCCGCTACGCGTGCTGAGAGGTTTAACTCGTGCAGAAGTGTTCATACTGCAACAGCATTAAAGCATAATGCATGCCTATGTGCGTCCACACTCGCCCCATGCTCGCGAAGTGCTGTGTAATTTGTTCTTTTACAGTTTTACGAGTACATGATTTACCGTGGGACACCTCGTCCAGTCTATTTTATCAGCTGCCTCTTGAGCCATCTACATAACCTATGATGCCTGCCTCAACGAAGGGTGATCGACGACTACCACATCAGGTTTCGTCGCAGCTCACTTAAAACAGGGGGCTGCCCTTCACGGCCTCGTACGCCAGCAGAGACGCAAAGCCGATCATCGCGGCGCGGCCGTTAAGCATTTCAGCGCGGGGGGTGAAGGGCCCAAAAGTAAGCTCTTTCTTACCCTGCTTGATCAATGGGATCAGGCTTGCGGAGGTGAGGAGGCAAACCAAGAAGAACATAGGCCCCGGGATGGAAGAGAACTGGGAACCGACTGTCTCGCCGGTAGCCAGCTCAGCTCCCAGCGCAGCAACGAAGCCAAGCATTGCCAGACGACCATTGATGACCTCGGGAGCGGGGCCGGTAAAGGCCATGGCGTCAGTAGGGGCGACGCCCGTGGCCTGAGGTGCGGCAGGCGGTGGTGAGGGGGTTGCGGGCGGGGCCTCATCCTTCGACATAGCCTCAGCTTGCTCGACATCCGGCTTGGGACCGTCGGCACCTGCCCTCACGACGACGACAGGGCGAGCAGGACGAACGAGGCCGGGCATACTCGCGCGCATACCCAGACCGGGCCGCGCTGCAATCGCACGGAATTGCGATGGTCGGGCGGGCAGACATACTGGTGGACATATTGAAAGTTCTGGGGAGTATAGAGGGACGGTACAACGGTGGAGAGGATTGCACCGTATGTGTCGGGGAAGTTGCGAACGATTATGTTATTAGATGAGTGTTTCCGCTTACAGTATTTATATATTCCCCTCGTCGACTTTGGCCCGCTGTGCCTTTCTGCAACCGCTGGCGTGGCCGCGCGACAGAGCTCGACGGGTGTACCCGTAGCGACTCCGGATTAATCGCCACAATAACAGGAATTACAGGTATTAAGCGTCACCTACCAGCAACGCACGGGCTCCACGTCGGTCGACCATCGTGCTTCACTGCTGCGATGTGCGCGCCGCAACGATGCGCCATGGCGCCACGTTACCGCGGCCGCGCGATTGCGCCTCCAAATATCATGAAATAACCCACCATGAAATAATACGGACGACCCCTGGACGACCCGCAGATTGCTGTGCTCGTCTCATAGACTGTCGGGCGGCGATGAAGCAGCCACCGATTACATGAGGATATTATTAGTTACAGGGTTTTTAGCCTGTAACCTGTAATCTCATTCAGCGATTATTAATATTATTGGATGAGCATGCGACTATCGCAGCAGGCGGCGAGGCCCGCCCTTGGCGGTCGCTACGGGTACTGGTGTGAATTACAAAAAAGACAGTAACAAATTCACCGCTAAAAGCAGTGCTGTAAGTGAACCTCCCGGCACCTGGCGACGCTCACTGGCGTGTACAACGCGACGCTATCGCAGACGCCTTCCGCGATAATGTGCTCACGACCTGGGTATCGCTGTACGCCGGGAGGTGGATGACTAATTGGTTCCAGCTGGCAGTGCCTCTCGGCAACACATTACCCATGGATGAACTCAAGGACGTACGTGCGTAGTGCCGGACGCGTAGCTCTCCCTCCCGGCGTTCAACATCGTGACATGGCTTGGAGTATGACCCCGGAGCTTGAAGCCCACGCTGCATGAGTTGAAGACTATGCGGGACGGTTCAAGTACACTGCTGTGCCTCGGGCTACGGACTTGGATCGGTTTGAGAGCTCCCCGTTGGGCGCGACATACAAGAGGGGTTGCCAGTGCGGGGTGTGCTGGTGTGGCACAACACGGCGCCGGGACATAAGGGCCCTCTTCGAGACATCCTAGACATGTCGGAGTACCCGAGCATGGTCTTCGGCGCAGTGGGTGAGGTGAGCAAGGGGGTGCGCCGCACTGTGCGCGGTGTCGCATGCTTATTGGCCGCGTATCGGGGTGCCCTCTCATCGCGGGGCACTCGTTGCACCATCTGGGCTCACCAAGAGACCTTACTCGCAAACTTTCCTGGGGTACCTGAGCTTGGTGGCGGCTCGAGCGCGTTCTCGCTGTCTCATTAGACGGCGTTGATTCGTCCGCCATCCCGTTGCCGAAGCTGCACATCACATCCGTTGATCACCCTCGCACATACGTGGCCCGGACTCTGAACCCGGGTTGTATATTATGTAGGAACCCCCGCTTGGGGCGGGGGTTGAGGGGGGGGGGGGGGGGGGGGGGGGGGGGGGGAAGCGCCCCCCCCCCCCCCCCCCCCACCCCCACCCCCCTCCCCCCCCCCCCCGCCCCTCCCCCCGAAAAAAATTCGAAAGTGCGGTCTCAAACAAGCATTTTCGCTTTAGGATTCGCCATTTTGGCTCCCAAAATGCAGATTAAGGCATTAAGTTCGGGCTTTCAGCCAAATACGCGCAACGAATCTCGTCCCCCTCCATGCTTGCCACGAAACTGCGTTTGGCCACCTCGGCCTTGCACTCTCCTTGCACTTGAACTTACCATTCTTGTTGAGCTTGAGATGATCCACGACCTTGTCCCTGCGAGAAACCTCGTGAGAGCAGTGGGGGCAACGCCACCGATTCGTGTCTGGATCGTGGCGAATATCCTCTTGTCGCCTAGGGCGAGCGCCGCCACCGCCCGCCATGCATGCGCGATGCGCCGATCGAGTGGCGGCGGTCTACTTTCGACAACTCGCGCATGCTAGAGGGGGGGGGGTTGCGCGAACGTGTTATGATTGTATCTATTGTTCGTAGCCCCGTAGAGATCGCTGTCTGTGCGAGCTGCGACACCTGCTGGGCCTGGCGGGGCCTGGGCTGCGACACGACTGCTGCTACGGTGCTACCCGGTACGCGGCTTGTTGCGCTGCCCCCCCCCCCCCCCCCCCCCCTCAGCTGGCGCTATTCAACATCATATGCTAGACATGCTCCACCCGCAGTTGGACTGCGCCCGGGGGGTGAGACGCTGGGCAGCAAAGCAGAAAGTACTCGGCCTTCTCTTGCTGGACGATGCAACTGGACTGCTCGGAGGGGTCTGCAGGCGGCAGGCTCGGTCTGTAGGCCCCAAGCGCAGTCCATTTACATATCCAGGGGGTTCAAATTAGTGTCCCGAGGGGTGTTCAAGGGGGCCAAAAGGCTTTGGGTGTGTATCGGTTTCATTACGCCCTTCAATGGCTGCCTTGGCCGGGGCTGGGCGTGGCGGGGCGCCGAGTACTCGTGCGATATACAATGTACTACCTTTGGCAGCACCAGTTTGCTGCTGTATAACTTAGTAATTATATACCCTAAGTAATCACATTGCATATATAAATTACATGAAGCTTGATATTATGCCATATGCATTTACATATGTATGAGCAGCGCCCGCCCCGGCGCGGGTCCTCTCGCGGACGTTCCTACATAATATACAGTCGCGGACTCTCGCCCCCCCCCCCCCCCCTCGGGCTCCCCCGTCCTCGAGAACCCCCTGTTTCCCCCAAGGGTTCTGGAGGGCTCCAAAAACCCTCCTGCCCAGCGCATGTCTATACTACATAATATACAGCCCGGAGTAGTCTGAACCGTGCGCATCACTCATCAATCCCGCCGTCTGCGGGATACGGGCCGCTTTTAGGCTGCTTGCTGTGGTGATCTTTTAGTACTGCTTAAAGCGGTGGATTTGGTACTGGCTTTTTGTAATTCGCACCAATTCTAAATGAACGACTGTACGAGCTAGACATGCTGGCGCGTTTAGTACATAAATAGTTTAAGATCCTCAGTGCATATACTACACTAATCATATACTGTACGGCTAGCGACTAGATATGTATTATTAGTATGCATGCCACCTACTATCATGTGCGCAACATCACGCACCGATGTGTACACGCCACAGTCAGCAGCGTACGGGCGTACAACCGCATTATGCCTGCATGACTCTGCCCAATGCCCAAGGCTGCCCGCAGCAATTTCCGATGGTTTCAAGACTATATTGCATCTCCTAGTCTAATGCATGCTCGCAACCGGCTACCAAGCCAATACCTGAACAAAGCGGTGTATGCCTCGGTACATTGTAACTATTTCCTTGCCCGTGCCCCTTTTCTAAAGCTCATCCCGTTCCATCCTACCCAAATCGCGATCCTGAACAATTTGGCAGCCGGCAAAATTAAGATCGCGACCGTAGAATCTTTGATGACACCATGCGACGGGTGGGCCACGCAATCCCACCTTCACCCCAAAGGACCCTTCTACCCCATGCGCCCTGAGGTCCCGCCCCACAAACCAAACCCAAGGCGAGGCCATCCCGGAGCTAGAGCTCTCGCCGGCGGCGTAGTGCATACGTAGTCCGCGTGGCAGCAACCGGCTGTCGGGCGCCACGGACCTTTCCCCAACTGGGTAGCAAAAACTCGCAGCCAGCGCCCAATCCAGTGGCGCCGCTCCCACCCAGCAAAATCCCGCGGACGGTAGCGAGGCCCCAGCCGCAAAGGTGCCCAAAGGTAGTAAGGTCAAGACGGCGCGGGTGGAGGGGCAGTGGGCCAAGCACTCGTACGCTCGCCTCTCCCATGCGATCGATCGAGGAGCTACAAATCTTGGGGCGGGGCGCCGCCGCAGATCCTATTGCAAGGGAGCAACCGCGACCGTTGCGCGCCCGTGTGACGACATCTAGAAGAATCGTAATACATACGCAGTCCGGATTGCTATTTGGCCAGGATATATAGGGCCATTTTTGTGTATGATTCTCGTACCCGCGAACGCAAGGGTTCGAATCAGTGATTTGTTAGGATAGGACGGGGGTTACAACCCATATGCTCCGTGAGGACGGGCGACGGCATCAAGCGGCGGCGTCGAGACATGAGCATGGCACTTAAGGACGGGGAGGGCGTTCTTTGGTACGAGAGGGCGGGCCTCGCGGCGACTCAAGGGCCATGCGACACGAGCCGGAGTGCCCTGAGGGAGTCGTGGCCAAGCAGCTGGAGGTGTCCGCTGGCGACCACTTCATTATGACCCTAGACGAGCGGCTACAACGGCGAGGCGCGCTGCGGCGGAAAGCGGCGCGCATGGGAGCAGGTCCGGTATGTCGGCCACGGAGCAACGATGAACACGCGGCCGGGGCGGGGGGGGGGGGGGGGGGGGGGGGGGCGGCGCCTTTCCCCTCCAATCCCCCTTGGGCCCCCTACCGAGGACAACTCAGGCGGGCGAGTAGTTGGCGGCAATGGCGGCGGTCCGCGGCCGAGGCCAACGGATGACCGCCTCAACCGGTTGCGGCGTGGCGGGGCGATCAACGCCACAACCAACGGGATATTTTCAGCGATGGCTGTTATATACTCTACTCCGGAGTCGCTGTGCTCGACGTACTCGTACTTCGCTTCATTGGCTTGTACTCGTTCTCGTACGTCTCAGTCGCCGGTTCTTCGCTCCTTCGTCTCTAGTAGTACATAGTATAGCAGTCTAGAGTATTTAACAGTAATGGCGGCAGGTGGAGCCAAGACGCACGCGCCAACCGTAGGATTGCGCGGTGCCCGTAGATCACTGATGTACATGTAAGCCTTCATATGCTGGGATAATAAATGGGAGTGGGGCGCAAGTACCTTACGGCATAAGTAATCGATTTACAGTAACTACCAAAAATGGTCTCTCTTTGTGTGCATGGTACCTTGGGCGGCATTCTCTCTGCCGGAGTACAAACGGCCAAATCTGAAGCGTCTGCTCGTGCTCATCCGCATCCTCTTCTGTTGCTGTAGTGGACGTTTCCTATTGTCTTTTTCGGTGATTTCCTGATCGCGCCTTGCATCTAGCTCATGTAATTTTTCATTACTGTATTTATGCTGCCAATATTAGCGATAGTCGCTCGTACTTTTTGCTTGCGACTACATGTAGCTATATCATCGAGAAAATGACAAAGCTGTTGATCACGGGATGGAAGAAGGGGCTTGGAAACGAAAGGGGCCAACGCGTAGCTGAGTAAGTTGTGATTGCTCAATAAGAATTGTATGTTTCCCTTATAGGTTCGACGAGATAGCAGCATGCCCTCAGAATAACTCAGTCTGAGCAATGGAGTAGAGCGGCAGACTAGCACATTGTACTTTCATTTCGTTTTATTAATTGGGGCCGATGTAGTGCATGACGACGTCGGAGTTGTGCGGAGTGGGCCGAGGGTCCCTTGTTGTGCGTGGTCTTTGTGGAAGCTGTGCGAGCTCCAGCGAGTGCGAGCAGGGGCGCAGCGCCAACAACTTGTACCGCAGTAGAAAGCCACGGGTGGCATGATGTATGACATCCCACAAGCTATGGTCGGCCAAGGCAACGGGGAAGAGGAGCACAGACTGCACGTTGTCGATGTAGTGCCGGGCAAGGCGAGCGACGCGGGGGGATGCTCGGCCACTACATAGACGAGCAGGAGATGTACTAGGTCGCCGGTGCCGAGCCGCGCCCCGCGGCCCTTCTCGCGGTAAACCTCTGGGGTGTTGTTGTGCGAGTCGACATGTTGCACTGTAAGCCCCCGGCGGTGTGCCATGTTCTCGACAGAACACGCCGGTACGCCCCCGGCTGAAGAACATGAAGTTGACGACCGACGCTACGATGGCGCGTAAGTCGTATCGATAAGCATTGCGCGGAGCTGCGACTCACATGGTCTGTAACATTTGGAAACTTGTGTTGTCAGACATTTGACATAGTCCGTGTGTGCAAGCCGCGCAACGCACCGCGCATACCGCATGACAAGCAGCACTCATTTGCGTGCGCGTGCCGTACTTGTAACACGGGGACGATGCCACGGCAGGTTGGGGGGGGGGAGGGGGGGGAGGGGGGGCTGGAGACTCATCCATCATATCATCAAGACATGCTATGTCTATCAGGAACGGCGGCATCAACGCAGCAACGCCGCCACTCAGTCGCTCGGTTCATGTTACATGCGCGCGCCGCCAAGGTATTACTCATATGAAGTAATTTGACAGTTGAATCACGATGCGTCGATTTTTCAGAAAATTTTAAAAGAACGGGTTTTGTATCACTGGCCTACAGTTCCATCAATTGCATTGCCAGCGCTTTGAAATACCAGCAGCGAGCGTTTGCATTGCCAGCGCTTTGAAGTACCAGAGTTTTTTTTCCATTACCAGTAGCGAGTAGCGAGTACCAGTACCAGTACCAGCAGTACCAGCAGTACCAGCAGCGAGTAGCGAGTACCAGTACCACCAGCGAGCGTTCGCATTGCCAGCGCTTTGAAGTACCAGAGTTCTTTTTCCATTACCAGCAGCGAGTAGCGAGTACCAGTACTCATAGCCTCCCAACCGTGAGATCGTAATCGGACGGCTGTGGAATTAAGGACCGTGGGTGGGCGGGCGGGCGGGGGGGGGGGGGGTGGGTGGATTACAGTACTTAGTAGTACATGCCAGTAGATAAGCGCTTCAGTCATGCACCTATATAGGCCCGATCCGCTGCACTATACGGGTACCCGTACGGCAATAAAGCTCACCGCCGAAAAATCGACGCTTCGCTGGATTATGTCTGGTAAATTTGCGCTCAATCAGAAGTTATCAAGTGCATCTCTGCCGCGCTCTTATTAGATTGATAGTGCGGGATCTCATCTACTGGACACGCAATCCAGACAGAGGCGCGCCAAAGCAGAGAAATGCACTCCATTTCTGCTGCCCGCCCGCGCCGATGACTGCGTGCGGTGCATTCCTGGGTCCAGCCTGGCTGGGGATTGTCGTAATTCATATTACAGGCTTCTAGGGATGATATCTGCTATTCACCATCATAGGTTTCTATGACTATGCTGAGCGTAGGTAGTCGTATATACGTAGTTGTAGGATTTTCAATAGTAACAATAGGTGTTAACTTCTATCAGTCAGACCGCGTTACAATATAAGTCTTGTTGAGTCACAATTAAAATGCTTAAACACAATCAAATTGCCCCATTGCTGGTAACATTAAAAATCTTGGCATTGAAAATTGCGACTTCAGAACTAAAAGACTGTTTTTTGGGTTCGTAATTTCTAAAGAAGTTTTTAAAATTTTCTAAAGCAACAATGTTATTGCGCCCAAGGTTGGCGGTTCCGGCCCATACCGGCGGGGACGGTGTCGCGTGAGCACAAATGCAGGAATGCACAATGGACTCACATTTCAGAGAAGTTTTGCTCAACTGGCACATGTACCAATGTTAAGAAACACCGACAGCAGTGCGCGCCTTCATCAAAAAGACAAACACTGCCCTTCGCCACTGCCGTTCCACCGACAAAGATGGTGGAAGGTGTGTGGCACTTCCTCTCAGATAATATCTTCTGGGTACCCGTATCAAGGGCGCTCCGCGCATCAATACCTGTAGGTTGGCCCACCTGGTGGCAGGACCGTCATTGCACCCAGTCGCAATCAGATGCTTATTGCTTGGCAGCCGAGGAGAAGCTGGAGAAAGAATGGCAGGTCTGCTAGTGCAATACTGCCGTACATATATCTGAGAAACCACCAACATATACAAATATACTTCGAACAGCGGAGTGCCAAACGGCGTGAACAGGTTAGCTCTGACAACCTTCGCACTGATTGGCCGGGTGATACCGCGCTACCGCATCCCCAAATCCCCTTAGTGTCCTCATGCCACCCGCAAGCCTACCAGGTGGGGAAAGAACCAAACTTGCCAAACTCGCGCTTCCACGCCTTTCACGGAATAATCCTGCAATGGGACCCCTCCCTCCCTCATCCATCCATCCGTCGACAATGCACGATGTCCCTGCAGCCCGACAAACAATGTCGTATTCAGTTGCTGAATTTGCAGTATGGATTCCAAGTTACTGGGGAGGAAGTATGTACTAGTAAAGTAGATGTGAACGTAGTTTCCCGGCAATGGAACACAAGGCGTTGTGGCGGGCAGTCTTCCAATTGCGGGAGCAACCCGCACATTGGTCGCTGTTGATCAAGAGCAGGCAACATGTTATGGGAAGGAGCCGTTGCGGGCAATCAACTGCGCCGCAGTAGAGAAGTTCCGGCAGGCATGGCATCCCACGGCAGGCAGGCTGTGAAAGTCACCCCCCACAGCGGCCGCACGCCTGCCGACTCCATGATGCTGGCACTAGGCTAGCGTCCAGTAGCGGTGCAGGCCACGTTGCTAACCGCTCATAGCAATCGCAGTGCATTTGCGACAACAGCAAAAAGGCATCAGCTCATGAGGCTGCCCGCGTCACATGGCCGCCTTTCAGCAGGTCACCGATATTGCCTCTGCCCTTGCCTGTGCTTTGTCTTGATTGAGCCCAGAGAGGACCTTGACATGTCAAGATGACTGCGCATCTGCCGCCTGACCTCCCGTTCAATGTGACTGGAATAGGATGACCCCAGAGATATAGAGTGGCGACGCACTGCAACAACAACACAGCGCAGTCGCCTTATATGCGTCGTCAGTGGCTGCTCCGCACCGCGTGACCTTCACAGCTTCAGGATAGCGAAGTCAGATCTCAACTGCGCGATCCAGGTGGACTCTTGAAAATATCCACCTAGAGCACAGTGTCTAGGGCCTCCACACAAGCGCTCTCAACTTTATTGACCATCTCTGGAAGCCACTCAGGCTGTGTCTCACGGCTGAGTGGCATGTTGCTACTGTCCCCCAGCGGGCATCTGCCAATAGCGTTTCGGACATCAGCCCCGAATTCGCCCATCCCGAATCGTCGGCTCAAAATCATGACGTCGCCTGGTTATCCGGGGCAGAGTAAGTGGCTCTCCTGGCATCTGCCGCCACACACGACGCCCCGCACGGAGGCGGACTTGACCCCGAAGACGCCGCTCTGGTTGTCTCGTACGCCTGATAGCGACTGCTGACGGCTGTACAGCTCATGCCCAGGCTAGACTGAAAGGAGCACACAACTTCATCGTGCGCCCGTATGTCGAAAGCGAACCAGTCGAAGCCGAGGAAAGTGCCGCTCAGGGGCCCGGCCGGCGCCGAGTACAAATAGGCGCCGCACTCGGTCAGGTCCACGCCAGCTGTTGCAGCGCAACGAGGGCCCGGGAGGAGGTGGGGGACGTCAGTCCAGCAGCGATCCGGGAATCGGAAAGCCTGCCCTGGTAGGTTGTCTTCACTGTGCTCCAGTTCGCGGTGAGACAAAAGTTGCGAGTTCTTAAGAGTGGCGCTTCACCGAAAACACATTAAAATGATGTGCTCTCACGACGAAGGAAGCGTCAAAGCGAAGTGGGACCAGCAGACAAACCGATCAGCAGGCCGAGGCGCGCCGGGGGGGGGGGGGGGGGGGCGCACGTTCCGAGCTGCACATCAGGGTATTCTTGACGGTGAATACCCAATTTTGCCGTCGCAGTCAAATGCCGTCCCTGCCAGCGACGTGCCCGCTGCTGTGGCGAGGGCCTGATGCAGCAGGCAAAGCAGCAGCAGCCGGGAGCCGCCGATCCTGCTGCCGCGACCGACGACGAATCGGCGCATCCCGCTTTTTTGGTCGCCTACCTTATGACTGACTACCTATGGCGTGCTGCTATCTTGGCAATCAGATAACCACACGCGCAGGATGCACGCGGCCAGCTCTGGCTTAATTGAATGCCGCAGCCAAAGGTATGCCTGCATGCTCGGACTGCGTGAGGGTAGCGACTACTGGGCGATGCGGAGCGGGCGGTGCCTCCGGTGGACTACCGATTGTATACAGTTCGGCGATAATGTTCCTGCGCTTGTCGTGAGAACTCACCGTCAGCACGGGTGGTTGTAGTACCGGTACTGGTAGCTCGAGATGGATCGATGCGCGACGCGATCTCCCGCGCTCGCTCGCTAGATGATTCTGATATGTATGGAGATATGTACGACGATGAGCAGTCGTTATGGGTTTTCGTGCTCGCTAATCCTGCTGCTACTATTGGGCGGCCGGGTCCATTTAATGTTATGTTTATGTTTTCCTTCTGCTGCTAGCTCATGTAAATAATAATTTAATGCTATGTTTTAGTACTCTACTTTCCAGAGGTAGAAACAGAGGGGGGGGGGGGGGGGGGTCAGTTTGTGAGTGGCCTCAACTTTATGTTCACGTACTTCAGTACTCGGCGGCTGGGAGCGGTGCATGAGCGGCTGGGGGCTCAGCCCCGCATCGCCGCCGCCGTTAATATCCAGGACATGCATATCGTTGCTTGGACGGCGCTTGGCCAGGCTTGACGGAGAACTCATAGTATATGAGGTGTTACATACTGTCTACACCATTGTTTTGCCTTTGTGCATAACATGTGAGCATGCCGGCTATCAATTGCTAATGAGGGGCGCCAAGGTCAAATGTGTTGAGAGGATGCGAGAACTTGATAGGGAGGCAACATTGCGCAGCATGACATAGCAACGCGTGTCTGAGAGCAACAACACATAGCAGTGGCATGCAACAGCTTTATATTTGCATCATCTTAGCACTATATGGCGGGGTGGATAGGGCCACCGTATGGTTGGGTTGCCATGATGTTGACTGTAATATGGTGACGGTCCCCAAAAGTGCCCCACCCCTCTATCTCCATTTTATGCTTGCTTGCATATGGCAGGGAACAGCCTTCCGCATATATATGGCAGGGAGCAGCCTTATGCACACTGCCATGCATGGAAACCATTAAACAAAAGTCATGCCAGTGGTAGTTATTATGCAACTTTGGGCATGTTCTACTAATTACTATGAGATCAACCTAAATAAAGTAGAGGGGGTGGAAACAAAGGGGGGGGGGGGTCTGAAATATAAAATTAAATCGGACCCGCCTTTATATTTATATATCAGATCGTCGGTACAATACATGTTCGACGAGTACGACTATCCGCCGTACTACCGGTAGTGGGCCATCATCCGCATGCTGGCGCCGTGCCACGTCCAGAATGATCCGATTAAGGGGGTGAAGGGGTTGGGGGGGGGGGGGGGGGGGGGGGGGGGGCTGTAGCGACTAATCGCAAGATTAGCAGTCGCTAATAGTGTACTTACATGTGGGCAAGCTGCGAAAGGCGACCAGGAATTCACCCGAACTCACCAAAAAGGCACTAGAAAACGCCGCCCACTACGCCAACTGCGAGATGGAAGCAGGAGCATAAGATGATACTGATGCCACATGGGTGTCGGACGTCACGCTGGCGGGCGAGCAATGCGGGGGCCGGCGTGCACGAGCACACGCAGCTTACTTGGCCGTACGTCTGCACACCGGCAGAGAGAATGCGGCCCAAGGTACCATGCATGCACGCACGCATAGACCCGTTGCAGCAACCCCCTTGCGTGTGCGTGACTCACACGTAATCATCGTCAAATAAGTCGCTAATGACCAGTAATCTAGATCATATTTATTCGGTGAGGATTATATGTAGTAGCGACTATGCGAAGGGTGTTATGAATAAATGTTTCGCAAATATGCAATGGTCATGGTTGGCTAGTGCCCCCCTCCCCCTCCCCCCACCCCCGCGATTTTTCGGTTTCCGCACTTTGTTTGTCACGAATGTCCACTATAATTGCGGAATCAATGTGCTAATGTGGGTCGTGTCCCAACCTAACTATCCTGTCCTGTGATGTGCAGCTTCATGCTACGCAGCTAAGCAAGCCCCATGGTAGTGCATAACACTATAGCAGAAGAGCATGTAGAATGCATTGCAACAGAGCAAGAGCATATGGAGTAATAGTCGCTATAGACACAATTTGTAACCACAATCATAGATTGATGTGGCTACGCCCCTAACCCTCCGCCTCACGGCCTACCATCTCTACTTGTTGTAGATCATAACAGGGTGTGCTCATTAACCCACTCGCGGGACTCTAGCAACAATCACGGCGGGCTTGCCCATGGTCACGGCGTCACGCCTGACAGAGACGTCCAAGGACAAACAGTGTAGCGACGAGGACCCGCCAAGGAAGCTTAATCAGGAAGTACATGATGCAGCAATCATGTACTTCCTTAGCTCCCCTGCTGGCCGGTTATTGTTGCCATCACTGTCGGCCGGCATCTTGGCGTGTCACGGCTACCATATCGAGACATGCCGGTGGACCAATGGAAGGCCCGTCGGAAGGCTGGCTAGGTTTGATGTCGACATGGCATCGCCGCCGTGGCCAGCTGGCCGCCAAACCTCGAATGCGCGCGCGGACCATAAAGGGGTTGATGCAGACGTTAATGTTCAAGTGCAATTATCCCTGAAAAAGTTTCGAATAAAACAAGCCCCCCGCCCCCCGATTTTCTGGGAAATCGTAGTTGGCTAAACTATGACATTAAATCGTACCAACCTACTACATTTGCTAGTAATGATTGTTGACAATCTTATTTTTCGGCGGTCCCGATTAAATGTTATTATGTGTTCGGCCCCCTATTTTCCGCCCCCCCCCCCTCTACTATGTTTATGTGGATCTTACAGTGCTTCGTAGAACATGCCCATATCTACATTAAACTACCACGGGCAGCATGAGTGTTTTTTAGCTCTTTCAAGGCATGGCGGTATGCAAGAGGGTGTTCCCTGCTATATGCAAGCATCAAACGGAGAGGGGTGGGGCACTTTGTGGAACCCTCACCATATGACAGTTAGCATAATGGCAACACAATCATGCGGAGGCCCGAACCACCCCTACATGTAGT
>VCJN01001585.1:0-73317 GCA_006384855.1 Tetraselmis striata
AGACTGACGCGAGCCTCCGGGTTCCAGTGCCGCATCTCTCTCGGCGCAACCGTCTGTACGACATGGTTCCACGACGCACAGAAGTCGGGTTTGGAAAAGCGTCTCGTCGTTACAAGAGCTAGGAGCGACAGTACACGGGTTTTACGCGAGAGATGCGGGCGTTCAACCTGCCCCCCTGCCGAGAATGCGGGTAATCCCACCTCACGGTAAATCTCTCACCCTTTGATCTCTTGCTCGTCAGTCTTGCCAGCAGGTGGCCGGAGGCAAGACTGGCGCGAGGATGTACTTGTCGTCCCCAATGTGGGCCGCCGGGGTTCCAGTGCCGCATCTCTCTCGGCGCAACCGTCTGTAAGACAAGTTCCACGACGCACAGAAGTCGGGTTGGAAAAGCGTCTCGTCGTACAAGAGCTAGGAGCGACAGTACACGGGTTTTTACGCGAGAGAATGCGGCGTTCACCTGCGGAGAATGCGGACCCCCACCGTCACGGTAAAATCTCTCCACCCTATGTATCTCTTGCTCGTCAGTCTTGCCAGCGGTGGCCTCACCCACCGCTGGCAAGACTGACAAGAGGATGTACTAGTCGTCCTCAAAGTGAACCTCCGGGTTTCATTACCGCATCTCTCTCGGCGTAACACCTGTAAGACAAGGTTCCACGACGCACAGAAGTCGGGTTTGGAAAAGCGTCTCGTCGTTACAAGAGCTAGGAGCGACAGTACACGGGCTTACGCGAGAGATGCGGGCGTTCACCTGCTCTTACTGTCGAGATGCGGGTAATCCCACCCCTCACACTTAACTATCTCCACCCTCTGCATCTCTTGCTCGTCATTGTTGCCAGCGGTGGCCTGAGGCTCTTCCAAAAGGAGGAGTCGGCCCACGCTTCTTGGAATGCTTCTTGCGCAGCTTAATGGGCGACAAGCTGTTGCTCTTGCCTCCATAGGCGGAGACTCGGATCGGGGAGGCGGAGATGCGGCACCGCCACGGGAAGATGTGGCCCTGCGACTCCCACCAGCGGCACCCGAAGGCGCCTGATGGCTTGACGTGGCTTCGCGTTCGGCTTAGGCGCCTAGAAGGGTCGTCGTCCTCCAGCTCTATCGCCATCTTGAAGGAGGACTCGGCCCGCGCTCCTTGGAATGCTTCTTGCGCAGCTTAATGGGCGACAAGCTGCTCTTGCCTCCCGTGCTCAACGCACCGTGCGGGCGCTTCGTCGCACTCGAAGGCTGAGGCTCACTCGGCGGCTTGGCAGTCTCCGAGGGACCAAGCCTGCTCGGGGGAGGGGCGGAGATGCTCGAAGCTCTATCAAGAGACCTGCTGCAGCGCCGTTTTGGGAGCCATCTCCGCCGGACCCCGGTGGCGGCGGTTGAGATGCGGGCTTAGAGGACCCGCTAGCCTGACGCGGCGCCGCTACGACCTGGTAGTAGCGGTCGTCGACCAAGACGGCGGGGGGTAAAGAGCAGGCTAGGCAACCTTCCAGTATGAGGATTTTTATCACAAAAGGGGATTTAATTGCCCATGTGCCCTACAATACTATACAGATTGCAAGGCAGTACTACTAATGCTTGATATTTGCTGGCGGCACGCCGCAGATTGCTGCAGCGCTGCACCGCAGATGCTGCCTTAAGGCATGCTTTAATTGTCTAGATGGCTGCAAACCATTTAGTATGCGGGGCTGCATGGCATAGAAGGGATGTGAACACGCACCGGCTTGACGATACTATACAGATTGCAAGGCAGTAGGGCTAATACCTGATAATAGCTGGCGGCACGCCGCAGATTGCTGCAGCCATTTTTGCCTAGATGGCTGCAAACCATTTCGTATGCGGGGCTGCATGGCATGAAAGGGATGTGAACACGCACCGGCTTGACGATACTATACAGATTGCAAGGCAGTACGGCTGATACCTTATATTTGCTGGCGGCACGCCGCAGTGTGCTGCAGCGCTGCACCGCAAATGCTGCCTTTAAGCATGCTTTGATTGTCTAGATGGCTGCAAACCAATTAGTATGCGTGGTTGCATGGCATAGAAGGGATGTGAACACACATCGGCTTGACGATACTGTACAGATTGCAGGGCAGTACGGCTAATACCTTATATTTGCTCGCGGCACGCCGCAGTGTGCTGCAGCGCTGCACCGCAGATGCTGCCTTAAGGCATGCTTTAATTGTCTAGATGGCTGCAAACCATTTCGTATGCGGGGCTGCATGGCATGAAAGGGATGTGAACACGCACCGGCTTGACGATACTATACAGGATTGCAAGGCAGTACCACTAATGCCTGATAATAGCTGGCGGCACGCCGCCGAGTGCTGCAGCCATTTTTGCCTAGATGGCTGCAAACCATTTCGTATGCGGGGCTGCATGGCATGAAAGGGATGTGAACACGCACCGGCTTGACGATACTATACAGATTGCAAGGCAGTACGGCTAATACCTTATATTTGCTGGCGGCACGCCGCAGAGTGCTGCAGCGCTGCACCGCAAATGCTGCCTTTAAGCATGCTTTGATTGTCTAGATGGCTGCAAACCAATTAGTATGCGTGGTTGCATGGCATAGAAGGGATGTGAACACACATCGGCTTGACGATACTATACAGATTTGCAAGGCAGTAGGCTAATACCTGATAATAGCTGGCGGCACGCCGCAGAGTGCTGCAGCGCTTGCACCGCAGATGCTGCCTTAAGGCATGCTTTAATTGTCTAGATGGCTGCAAACCATTTAGTATGCGGGGCTGCATGGCATGAAAGGGATATGAACACGCACCGGCTTGACGATACTATACAGGATTGCAAGGCAGTAGGGCTAATACCTGATAATAGCTGGCGGCACGCCGCAGATTGCTGCAGCCATTTTTGCCTAGATGGCTGCAAACCATTTCGTATGCGGGGCTGCATGGCATGAAAGGGATGTGAACACGCACCGGCTTGACGATACTATACAGATTGCAAGGCAGTACGGCTAATACCTTATATTTGCGGGCGGCATGCCGCAGAGTGCTGCAGCGCTGCACCGCAAATGCTGCCTTTAAGCATGTTTTGATTGTCTAGATGGCTGCAAACCATTTAGTATGCGTGGTTGCATGGCATAGAAGGGATGTGAACACACATCGGCTTGACGATACTATACAGATTGCAAGGCAGTACGGCTGATACCTTATATTTGCTGGCGGCACGCCGCAGAGTGCTGCAGCGCTGCACCGCAGATGCTGCCTTAAGGCATGCTTTGATTGTCTAGATGGCTGCAAACCATTAAGTATGCGGGGCTGCATGGCATAGAAGGGATGTGAACACGCACCGGCTTGACGACACTATACAGATTGCAAGGCAGTACGGCTGATACCTTATATTTGCTGGCGGCACGCCGTAGAGTGCTGCAGCGCTGCACGGCAAATGCTGCCTTTAAGCATGCTTTGATTGTCTAGATGGCTGCAAACCAATTAGTATGCGTGGTTGCATGGCATAGAAGGGATGTGAACACACATCGGCTTGACGATACTATACAGATTTGCAAGGCAGTAGGGCTAATACCTGATAATAGCTGGCGGCACGCCGCAGATTGCTGCAAGCCATTTTTGCCTAGATGGCTGCAAACCATTTCGTATGCGGGGCTGCATGGCATGAAAGGGATGTGAACACGCACCGGCTTGACGATACTATACAGATTGCGAGGCAGTACGGGTAATACCTGATAATAGCTGGCGGCACGCCGCAGAGTGCTGCAGCGCTGCACCGCAAATGCTGCCTTTAAGCATGCTTTGATTGTCTAGATGGCTGCAAACCATTTAGTATGCGGGGCTGCATGGCATAGAAGGGATGTGAACACACATCGGCTTGACGATACTGTACAGATTGCAGGGCAGTACGGCTAATACCTTATATTTGCTCGCGGCACGCCGCAGTGTGCTGCAGCGCTGCACCGCAAATGCTGCCTTTAAGCATGCTTTGATTGTCTAGATGGCTGCAAACCAATTAGTATGCGTGGTTGCATGGCATAGAAGGGATGTGAACACACATCGGCTTGACGATACTGTACAGATTGCAGGGCAGTACGGCTAATACCTTATATTTGCTCGCGGCACGCCGCAGTGTGCTGCAGCGCTGCACCGCAGATGCTGCCTTAAGGCATGCTTTAATTGTCTAGATGGCTGCAAACCATTTCGTATGGCGGGGCTGCATGGCATGAAAGGGATGTGACACGCACCGGCTTGACGATACTATACAGGATTGCAAGGCAGTACCACTAATGCCTGATAATAGCTGGCGGCACGCCGCAGAGTGCTGCAGCCATTTTTTGCCTAGATGGCTGCAAACCATTTCGTATGCGGGGCTGCATGGCATGAAAGGGATGTGAACACGCACCGGCTTGACGATACTATACAGATTGCAAGGCAGTACGGCTAATACCTTATATTTGCTGGCGGCACGCCGCAGAGTGCTGCAGCGCTGCACCGCAAATGCTGCCTTTAAGCATGCTTTGATTGTCTAGATGGCTGCAAACCAATTAGTATGCGTGGTTGCATGGCATAGAAGGGATGTGAACACACATCGGCTTGACGATACTATACAGATTTGCAAGGCAGTAGGCTAATACCTGATAATAGCTGGCGGCACGCCGCAGAGTGCTGCAGCGCTGCACCGCAGATGCTGCCTTAAGGCATGCTTTAATTGTCTAGATGGCTGCAAACCATTTAGTATGCGGGGCTGCATGGCATGAAAGGGATATGAACACGCACCGGCTTGACGATTACTATACAGGATTGCAAGGCAGTAGGGCTAATACCTGATAATAGCTGGCGGCACGCCGCAGATTGCTGCAGCCATTTTTGCCTAGATGGCTGCAAACCATTTCGTATGCGGGGCTGCATGGCATGAAAGGGATGTGAACACGCACCGGCTTGACGATACTATACAGATTGCAAGGCAGTACGGCTAATACCTTATATTTGCGGGCGGCATGCCGCAGAGTGCTGCAGCGCTGCACCGCAAATGCTGCCTTTAAGCATGTTTTGATTGTCTAGATGGCTGCAAACCATTTAGTATGCGTGGTTGCATGGCATAGAAGGGATGTGAACACACATCGGCTTGACGATACTATACAGATTGCAAGGCAGTACGGCTGATACCTTATATTTGCTGGCGGCACGCCGCAGAGTGCTGCAGCGCTGCACCGCAGATGCTGCCTTAAGGCATGCTTTGATTGTCTAGATGGCTGCAAACCATTAAGTATGCGGGGCTGCATGGCATAGAAGGGATGTGAACACGCACCGGCTTGACGACACTATACAGATTGCAAGGCAGTACGGCTGATACCTTATATTTGCTGGCGGCACGCCGTAGAGTGCTGCAGCGCTGCACGGCAAATGCTGCCTTTAAGCATGCTTTGATTGTCTAGATGGCTGCAAACCAATTAGTATGCGTGGTTGCATGGCATAGAAGGGATGTGAACACACATCGGCTTGACGATACTATACAGATTTGCAAGGCAGTAGGGCTAATACCTGATAATAGCTGGCGGCACGCCGCAGATTGCTGCAGCCATTTTTGCCTAGATGGCTGCAAACCATTTCGTATGCGGGGCTGCATGGCATGAAAGGGATGTGAACACGCACCGGCTTGACGATACTATACAGATTGCGAGGCAGTACGGGTAATACCTGATAATAGCTGGCGGCACGCCGCAGAGTGCTGCAGCGCTGCACCGCAAATGCTGCCTTTAAGCATGCTTTGATTGTCTAGATGGCTGCAAACCATTTAGTATGCGGGGCTGCATGGCATAGAAGGGATGTGAACACACATCGGCTTGACGATACTATACAGATTGCAAGGCAGTACCACTTGATGCCTGATATTTGCTCGCGGCACGCCGCAGATTGCTGCAGCGCTGCACCGCAGATGCTGCCTTTAAGCATGCTTTGATTGTCTAGATGGCTGCAAACCATTTAGTATGCGGGGCTGCATGGCATAGAAGGGATGTGAACACACATCGCTTGACGATACTATACAGATTGCAAGCCAGTACCACTAATGCCTGATATTTGCTCGCGGCACGCCGCAGATTGCTGCAGCGCTTGCACCGCAGATGCTGCCTTAAGGCATGCTTTGATTGTCTAGATGGCTGCAAACCATTTCGTATGCGGGGCTGCATGGCATAGAAGGGATGTGAACACGCACCGGCTTGACGACACTATACAGATTGCAAGGCAGTACGGCTGATACCTTATATTTGCTGGCGGCACGCCGCAGAGTGCTGCAGCGCTGCACCGCAAATGCTGCCTTTAAGCATGCTTTGATTGTCTAGATGGCTGCAAACCAATTAGTATGCGTGGTTGCATGGCATAGAAGGGATGTGAACACACATCGGCTTGACGATACTATACAGATTTGCAAGGCAGTAGGGCTAATACCTGATAATAGCTGGCGGCACGCCGCAGATTGCTGCAGCCATTTTTGCCTAGATGGCTGCAAACCATTTCGTATGCGGGGCTGCATGGCATGAAAGGGATGTGAACACGCACCGGCTTGACGATACTATACAGATTGCAAGGCAGTACGGGTAATACCTGATAATAGCTGGCGGCACGCCGCAGAGTGCTGCAGCGCTGCACCGCAAATGCTGCCTTTAAGCATGCTTTGATTGTCTAGATGGCTGCAAACCATTTAGTATGCGGGGCTGCATGGCATAGAAGGGATGTGAACACACATCGGCTTGACGATACTATACCAGATTGCAAGCCAGTACCACTAATGCCTGATATTTGCTCGCGGCACGCCGCAGATTGCTGCAGCGCTGCACCGCAGATGCTGCCTTAAGGCATGCTTTGATTGTCTAGATGGCTGCAAACCATTTCGTATGCGGGGCTGCATGGCATAGAAGGGATGTGAACACGCACCGGCTTGACGACACTATACAGATTGCAAGGCAGTACGGCTGATACCTTATATTTGCTGGCGGCACGCCGCAGAGTGCTGCAGCGCTGCACCGCAAATGCTGCCTTTAAGCATGCTTTGATTGTCTAGATGGCTGCAAACCAATTAGTATGCGTGGTTGCATGGCATAGAAGGGATGTGAACACACATCGGCTTGACGATACTATACAGATTTGCAAGGCAGTAGGGCTAATACCTGATAATAGCTGGCGGCACGCCGCAGATTGCTGCAGCCATTTTTGCCTAGATGGCTGCAAACCATTTCGTATGCGGGGCTGCATGGCATGAAAGGGATGTGAACACGCACCGGCTTGACGATACTATACAGATTGCAAGGCAGTACGGGTAATACCTGATAATAGCTGGCGGCACGCCGCAGAGTGCTGCAGCGCTGCACCGCAAATGCTGCCTTTAAGCATGCTTTGATTGTCTAGATGGCTGCAAACCATTTAGTATGCGGGGCTGCATGGCATAGAAGGGATGTGAACACACATCGGCTTGACGATACTATACAGATTGCAAGGCAAGTACCACTAATGCCTGATATTTGCTCGCGGCACGCCGCAGATTGCTGCAGCGCTGCACCGCAGATGCTGCCTTTAAGCATGCTTTGATTGTCTAGATGGCTGCAAACCATTTAGTATGCGGGCTGCATGGCATGAAAGGGATGTGAACACGCACCGGCTTGACGATACTATACAGATTGCAAGGGCAGTACGGCTAATACCTTATATTTGCTGGCGGCACGCCGCAGAGTGCTGCAGCGCTGCACCGCAAATGCTGCCTTTAAGCATGCTTTGATTGTCTAGATGGCTGCAAACAATTAGTATGCGTGGGTTGCATGCATAGAAGGGATGTGAACACGCACCGGCTTGACGACACTATACAGATTGCAAGGCAGTACGGCTGATACCTGATAATAGCTGGCGGCACGCCGCAGAGTGCTGCAGCGCTGCACCGCAAATGCTGCCTTTAAGCATGCTTTGATTGTCTAGATGGCTGCAAACCAATTAGTATGCGTGGTTGCATGGCATAGAAGGGATGTGAACACACATCGGCTTGACGATACTATACAGATTTGCAAGGCAGTAGGGCTAATACCTGATAATAGCTGGCGGCACGCCGCAGATTGCTGCAGCCATTTTTGCCTAGATGGCTGCAAACCATTTCGTATGCGGGGCTGCATGGCATGAAAGGGATGTGAACACGCACCGGCTTGACGATACTATACAGATTGCAAGGCAGTACGGCTATACCTTATATTTGCTGGCGGCACGCCGCAGAGTGCTGCAGCGCTGCACCGCAAATGCTGCCTTTAAGCATGCTTTGATTGTCTAGATGGCTGCAAACCAATTAGTATGCGTGGTTGCATGGCATAGAAGGGATGTGAACACGCACCGGCTTGACGACACTATACAGATTGCAAGGCAGTACGGCTGATACCTGATAATAGCTGGCGGCACGCCGCAGAGTGCTGCAGCGCTGCACCGGCAAATGCTGCCTTTAAGCCATGCTTTGATTGTCTAGATGGCTGCAAACCCAATTAGTATGCGGGGTTGCATGGCATAGAAGGGATGTGAACACACATCGGCTTGACGATACTATACAGATTTGCAAGGCAGTAGGGCTAATACCTGATAATAGCTGGCGCACGCCGCAGATTGCTGCAGCCATTTTTGCCTAGATGGCTGCAAACCATTTCGTATGCGGGGCTGCATGGCATGAAAGGGATGTGAACACGCACCGGCTTGACGATACTATACAGATTGCAAGGCAGTACGGCTAATACCTTATATTTGCTGGCGGCACGCCGCAGAGTGCTGCAGCGCTGCACCGCAAATGCTGCCTTTAAGCATGCTTTGATTGTCTAGATGGCTGCAAAACCAAATTAGTATGCGTGGTTGCATGGCATAGAAGGGATGTGAACACGCATCGGCTTGACGACACTATACAGATTGCAAGGCAGTACGGCTGATACCTGATAATAGCTGGCGGCACGCCGCAGAGTGCTGCAGCGCTGCACCGCAAATGCTGCCTTAAGGCATGCTTTGATTGTCTAGATGGCTGCAAACCAATTTAGTATGCGGGTTGCATGGCATGAAGGGATGTGAACACACATCGGCTTGACGATACTATACAGATTTGCAAGGCAGTAGGGCTAATACCTGATAATAGCTTTGGCGGCACGCCGCAGATTGCTTTGCAGCCATTTTGCCTAGATGGCTGCAAACCATTTCGTATGCGGGGCTGCATGGCATGAAGGGATGTGAACACGCACCGGCTTGACGATACTATACAGATTGCAAGGCAGTACGGCTAATACCTTATATTTGCTGGCGGCACGCCGCAGAGGCTGCAGCGCTGCACCGCAAATGCTGCTTTAAGCATGCTTTGATTGTCTAGATGGCTGCAAACCATTTAGTATGCGGGCTTGCATGGCATGAAAGGATGTGAACACGCACCGGCTTGACGATACATACAGATTGCAAGGCAGTACGGCTAATACCTTATATTTGCTGGCGGCACGCCGCAGAGAGTGCTGCAGCGCTGCACCGCAATGCTGCCTTTAAGGCATGCTTTGATTGTCTAGATGGCTGCAAACCATTTAGTATGCGGGTTGCATGGCATAGAAGGGATGTGAACACGCACCGGCTTGACGATACTATACAGATTGCAAGGCAGTAGGCTAATACCTGATAATAGCTGGCGGCACGCCGCAGATGCTGCAGCGCTGCACCGCAATGCTGCCTTAAGCATGCTTTGATTGTCTAGATGGCTGCAAACCAATTAGTATGCGGGGTGCATGGCATAAAGGGATGTGAACACGCACGGCTTGACGATACTATACAGATTTGCAAGGCAGTAGGGCTAATACCTGATAATAGCTGGCGGCACGCCGCAGATTGCTGCAGCCATTTTTGCCTAGATGGCTGCAAACCATTTCGTATGCGGGGCTGCATGGCATGAAAGGGATGTGAACACGCACCGGCTTGACGATACTATACAGATTGCAAGGCAGTACGGCTAATACCTTATATTTGCTGGCGGCACGCCGCAGAGTGCTGCAGCGCTGCACCGCAAATGCTGCCTTTAAGCATGCTTTGATTGTCTAGATGGCTGCAAACCATTAGTATGCGTGGTTGCATGGCATAGAAGGGATGTGAACACACATCGGCTTGACGATACTATACAGATTGCAAGGCAGTACGGCTAATACCTTATATTTGCTGGCGGCACGCCGCAGAGTGCTGCAGCGCTGCACCGCAGATGCTGCCTTAAGGCATGCTTTAATTGTCTAGATGGCTGCAAACCATTTAGTATGCGGGGCTGCATGGCATAAAGGGATGTGAACACGCACCGGCTTGACGATACTATACAGATTGCAAGGCAGTAGGGCTAATACCTGATATAGCTGGCGGCACGCCGCGAGTGCTGCAGCCATTTTTGCCTAGATGGCTGCAAACCATTTCGTATGCGGGGCTGCATGGCATGAAAGGGATGTGAACACGCACCGGCTTGACGATACTATACAGATTGCAAGGCAGTACGGCTAATACCTTATATTTGCTGGCGGCACGCCCGCAGGAGGTGCTGCAGCGCTGCACGCAAATGCTGCCTTTAAGCATGCTTTGATTGTCTAGATGGCTGCAAACCAATTAGTATGCGTGGTTGCATGGCATAGAAGGGATGTGAACACACGTCGGCTTGACGATACTATACAGATTTGCAAGGCAGTAGGCTAATACCTGATAATAGCTTGGCGGCACGCCGCAGAGTGCTGCAGCGCTGCACCGCAGATGCTGCCTAAGCATGCTTTAATTGTCTAGATGGCTGCAAACCATTTAGTATGCGGGGCTGCATGGCATGAAAGGGATATGAACACGCACCGGCTTGACGATACTATACAGGATTGCAAGGCAGTAGGGCTAATACCTGATAATAGCTGGCGGCACGCCGCAGATTGCTGCAGCCATTTTTGCCTAGATTGGCTGCAAACCATTTCGTTATGCGGGGCTGCATGGCATGAAAGGGATGTGAACACGCACCGGCTTGACGATACTATACAGATTGCAAGGCAGTACGGCTAATACCTATATTTTGCGGGCGGCATGCCGCAGAGTGCCTGCAGCGCTGCACCGCAAATGCTGCCTTTAAGCATGTTTTGATTGTCTAGATGGCTGCAAACCATTTAGTATGCGTGGTTGCATGGCATAGAAGGGATGTGAACACACATCGGCTTGACGATACTATACAGATTGCAAGGCAGTACGGTGATACCTTATATTTGCTGGCGGCACGCCGCAGAGTGCTGCAGCGCTGCACCGCAGATGCTGCCTTAAGGCATGCTTTGATGTCTAGATGCTGCAAACCATTTAGTATGCGGGCTGCATGGCATAGAAGGGATGTGAACACGCACCGGCTTGACGATACTATACAGATTGCAAGGCAGTACGGCTAATACCTTATATTTGCTGGCGGCACGCCGCAGAGTGCTGCAGCGCTGCACCGCAATGCTGCCTTTAAGCATGCTTTGATTGTCTAGATGGCTGCAAACCATTAGTATGCGGGTTGCATGGCATAGAAGGGATGTGAACACGCACCGGCTTGACGATACTATACAGATTGCAAGGCAGTAGGGCTAATACCTGATAATAGCTGGCGGCACGCCGCAGATTGCTGCAGCCATTTTTGCCTAGATGGCTGCAAACCATTTCGTATGCGGGGCTGCATGGCATGAAAGGGATGTGAACACGCACCGGCTTGACGATACTATACAGATTGCAAGGCAGTACGGCTAATACCTGATATGCTGGCGGCACGCCGCAGAGTGCTGCAGCGCTGCACCGCAAATGCTGCCTTTAAGCATGCTTTGATTGTCTAGATGGCTGCAAACCATTTAGTATGCGGGGGCTGCATGGCATAGAAGGGATGTGAACACACATCGGCTTGACGATACTATACAGATTGCAAGGCAGTACCACTGAATGCCTGATATTTGCTCGCGGCACGCCGCAGATGCTGCAGCGCTGCACCGCAGATTGCTGCCTTTAAGCATGCTTTGATTGTCTAGATTGGCTGCAAACCATTTAGTATGCGGGGCTGCATGGCATAGAAGGGATGTGAACACACCGGCTTGACGATACTATACAGATTGCAAGGCAGTAGGCTAATACCTTGATATTTGCTGGCGGCACGCCGCAGATTGCTGCAGCGCTGCACCGCAATGCTGCCTTAAGCATGCTTTGATTGTCTAGATGGCTGCAAACCATTTAGTATGCGGGCTGCATGGCATAGAAGGGATGTGAACACACCGGCTTGACGATACTATACAGATTGCAAGGCAGTACGGCTAATACCTTAATTTGCTGGCGGCACGCCGCAGAGTGCTGCAGCGCTGCACCGCAATGCTGCCTTTAAGCATGCTTTGATTGTCTAGATGGCTGCAAACCATTAGTATGGGGCTGCATGGCATAGAAGGGATGTGAACACGCACCGGCTTGACGATACTATACAGATTGCAAGGCAGTACGGCTAATACCTGATAATAGCTGGCGGCACGCCGCAGATTGCTGCAGCCATTGCCTAGATGGCTGCAAACCATTTAGTATGCGGGCTGCATGGCATAAAGGGATGTGAACACGCACCGGCTTGACGATACTATACAGATTGCAAGGCAGTACGGCTAATACCTGATATAGCTGGCGGCACGCCGAGTGCTGCAGCGCTGCACCGCAGATGCTGCCTTTAAGCATGCTTTGATTGTCTAGATGGCTGCAAACCATTTAGTATGCGGGCTGCATGGCATAAAGGGATGTGAACACGCACCGGCTTGACGATACTATACAGATTGCAAGGCAGTACGGCTAATACCTGAATTTGCTGGCGGCACGCCGCAGATTGCTGCAGCGCTGCACCGCAGATGCTGCCTTTAAGCATGCTTTGATTGTCTAGATGGCTGCAAACCATTTAGTATGCGGGGCTGCATGGCATAGAAGGGATGTGAACACATCGGCTTGACGATACTATACAGATTGCAAGGCAGTACGGCTAATACCTGATATTTGCTGGCGGCACGCCGCAGAGTGCTGCAGCGCTGCACCGCAAATGCTGCCTTTAAGCATGCTTTGATTGTCTAGATGGCTGCAAACCATTTAGTATGCGGGTTGCATGGCATAGAAGGGATGTGAACACACCGGCTTGACGATACTATACAGATTGCAAGGCAGTAGGGCTAATACCTGATAATAGCTGGCGGCACGCCGCAGAGTGCTGCAGCGCTGCACCGCATGCTGCCTTTAAGCATGCTTTGATTGTCTAGATGGCTGCAAACCATTTAGTATGGGGCTGCATGGCATGAAAGGGATGTGAACACGCACCGGCTTGACGATACTATACAGATTGCAAGGCAGTAGGGCTAATACCTGATAATGCTGGCGGCACGCCGCAGATTGCTGCAGCATTTTTGCCTAGATGGCTGCAAACCATTTCGTAGCGGGGCTGCATGGCCATGAAAGGGTGTGAACACGCACGCGGCTTGACGATACTATACAGATTGCAAGGCAGTACCGGTAATACCTGATAATAGCTGGCGGCATCGCCGCAGAGTGCTGCAGCGCTGCACCGCAAATGCTGCCTTTAAGCATGCTTTGATTGTCTAGATGGCTGCAAACCATTTAGTATGCGGGGCTGCATGGCATAGAAGGGATGTGAACACACATCGGCTTGACGATACTATACAGATTGCAAGCCAGTCCACTAATGCCTGATATTTGCGTGGGCGGCAACGCCGCAGATTGCTGCAGCGCTGCACCGCAGTGCTGCCTTAAGCATGCCTTTGATTGTCTAGATGGCTGCAAACCATTCGTATGCGGGGTTGCATGGCATAGAAGGATGTGAAACACGCACCGGCTTGACGGACACTATACAGATTTGCAAGGCAAGTACGGCTGATACCTTATATTTGCTGGCGGCACGCCGCAGAGTGCTGCAGCGCTGCACCGCAAATGCTGCCTTTAAGCATGCTTTGATTGTCTAGATGGCTGCAAACCAATTAGTATGCGTGGTTGCATGGCATAGAAGGGATGTGAACACACATCGCTGACGATACTATACAGATTTGCAAGGCAGTAGGGCTAATACCTGATAATAGCTGGCGGCACCCGCAGATTGCTGCAGCCATTTTTGCCTAGATGGCTGCAAACCATTTCGTATGCGGGGCTGCATGGCATGAAAGGGATGTGACACGCACCGGCTTGACGATACTATACAGATTGCAAGGCAGTACGGGTAATACCTGATAATAGCTGGCGGCACGCCGCAGAGTGCTGCAGCGCTGCACCGCAAATGCTGCCTTTAAGCATGCTTTGATTGTCTAGATGGCTGCAAACCATTTAGTATTGCGGGGCTTGCATGGCATAGAAGGGATGTGAACACACATCGGCTTGACGATACTATTACAGATTGCAAGGCAGTACCACTAATGCCTGATATTTGCTCGCGCACGCCGCAGATTGCTGCAGCGCTGCACCGCAGATGCTGCCTTTAAGCATGCTTTGATTGTCTAGATGGCTGCAAACCATTTAGTATGCGGGGCTGCATGGCATGAAAGGGATGTGAACACGCACCGCGCTTGACGATACTATACAGATTGCAAGGCAGTACGGCCTAATACCTTAATATTGCTGGCGGCACGCCGCAGAGTGCTGCAGCGCTGCACCGCAGAATGCTGCCTTTAAGGCATGCTTGATTGTCTAGATGCTGCAAACCATTAAGTATGCGTGGTTGCATGGCATAGAAGGGATGTGAACACGCAACCGGCTTGACGACACATACAGATTGCAAGGCAGTACGGCTGATACCTGTAATTGCTGGCGGCACGCCGCAGAGTGCTGCAGCGCTGCACCGCAAATGCTGGCCTTAAGCATGCTTTGATTGTCTAGATGGCTGCAAACCAATTAGTATGCGTGGTTGCATGGCATAGAAGGATGTGAACACACATCGGCTTGACGATACTATACAGATTTGCAAGGCAGTAGGGCTAATACCTGATAATAGCTGGCGGCACGCCGCAGATTGCTGGCAGCCATTTTTGGCCTAGATGGCTGCAAACCATTTCGTATGCGGGGCTGCATGGCATGAAAGGGATGTGAACACGCACCGGCTTGACGATACTATACAGATTGCAAGGCAGTACGGCTAATACCTTATATTTGCTGGCGGCACGCCGCAGAGTGCTGCAGCGCTGCACCGCAAATGCTGCCTTTAAGCATGCTTTGATTGTCTAGATGGCTGCAAACCAATTAGTATGCGTGGGCTGCATGGCATAGAAGGGATGTGAACACGCACGGCTTGACGATACTATACAGATTGCAAGGCAGTACGGCTGATACGTGATAATAGCTGGCGGCACGCCGCAGAGTGCTGCAGCGCTGCACCGCAAATGCTGCCTTTAAGCATGCTTTGATTGTCTAGATGGCTGCAAACCAATTAGTATGCGTGGTTCGCATGGCATAGAAGGGATGTGAACACCACCGGCTTGACGATACTATACAGATTGCAAGGCAGTACGGCTAATACCTGATAATAGCTGGCGGCACGCCGCAGATTGCTGCAGCGCTTCACCGCAGATGCTGCTTAAGGCATGCTTTAATTGTCTAGATGGCTGCAAACCAATTAGTATGCGGGCTGCATGGCATGAAAGGGATATGAACACAGCACCGGCTTGACGATACTATACAGGATTGCAAGGCAGTAGGGCTAATACCTGATAATAGCTGGCGGGCACGCCGCCAAGATTGCTGCAGCCATTTTTGCCTAGATGGCTGCAAACCATTTTCGTATGCGGGCTGCATGGCATGAAAGGGATGTGAACACGCACCGGCTTGACGATACTATACAGATTGCAAGGCAGTACGGCTAGATACCTGATATTTTGCGGGCGGCATGCCGCAGAGTGCTCAGCGCTGCACCGCAAAATGCTGCCTTTAAGCATGTTTTGATTGTCTAGATGGCTGCAAACCATTTAGTATGCGTGGTTGCATGGCATAGAAGGGATGTGAACACACATCGGCTTGACGATACTATACAGATTGCAAGGCAGTACGGCTGATACCTTATATTTGCTGGCGGCACGCCGCAGAGTGCTGGCAGCGCTGCACCGCAGATGCTGCCTTTAAGCATGCTTTGATTGTCTAGATGGCTGCAAACCATTAAGTATGCGGGGCTGCATGGCATAGAAGGGATGTGAACACGCACCGGCTTGACGACACTATACAGTTGCAAGGCAGTACGGCTGATACCTTATATTTGCTGGCGGCACGCCGCAGAGTGCTGCAGCGCTGCACCGCAAATGCTGCCTTTAAGCATGCTTGATTGTCTAGATGGCTGCAAACAATTAGTATGCGTGGTTGCATGGCATAGAAGGATGTGAACACACATCGGCTTGACGATACTATACAGATTGCAAGGCAGTAGGGCTAATACCTGATAATAGCTGGCGGCACGCCGCAGATTGCTGCAGCCATTTTTGCCTAGATGGCTGCAAACCATTTCGTATGCGGGGCTGCATGGCATGAAAGGGATGTGAACACGCACCGGACTTGACGATACTATACAGATTGCGAGGCAAGTACGGGTAATACCTGATAATAGCTGGCGGCACGCCGCAGAGTGCTGCAGCCGCTGCACCGCAAATGCGCCTTTAAGCATGCTTTGATTGTCTAGATGGCTGCAAACCATTTTAGTATGCGGGGCTGCATGGCATAGAAGGGATGTGAACACACATCGGCTTGACGATACTATACAGATTGCAAGGCAGTACCACTAATGCCTGATATTTGCTCGCGGCACGCCGCAGATTGCTGCAGCGCTGCACCGCAGATGCTGCCTTTAAGCATGCTTTGATTGTCTAGATGGCTGCAAACCATTTAGTATGCGGGGCTGCATGGCATAGAAGGGATGTGAACACACATCGGCTTGACGATTACTATACAGATTGCAAGGCAAGTACCACTAATGCCTGATATTTGCTCGCGGCACGCCGCAGATTGCTGCAGCGCTGCACCGCAGATGCTGCCTTAAGGCATGCTTTGATTGTCTAGATGGCTGCAAACCATTAAGTATGCGGGGCTGCATGGCATAGAAGGGATGTGAACACGCACCGGCTTGACGACACTATACAGATTGCAAGGCAGTACGGCTGATACCTTATATTGCTGGCGGCACGCCGCAGAGTGCTGCAGCGCTGCACCGCAAATGCTGCCTTTAAGCATGCTTTGATTGTCTAGATGGCTGCAAACCAATTAGTATGCGTGGTTGCATGGCATAGAAGGGATGTGAACACACATCGGCTTGACGATACTATACAGATTTGCAAGGCAGTAGGGCTAATACCTGATAATAGCTGGCGGCACGCCGCAGATTGCTGCAGCCATTTTTGCCTAGATGGCTGCAAACCATTTCGTATGCGGGGCTGCATGGCATGAAAGGGGATGTGAACACGCACCGGCTTGACGATACTATACAGATTGCAAGGCAGTACGGGTAATACCTGATAATAGCTGGCGGCACGCCGCAGAGTGCTGCAGCGCTGCACCGCAAATGCTGCCTTTAAGCATGCTTTGATTGTCTAGATGGCTGCAAACCATTTAGTATGCGGGGCTGCATGGCATAGAAGGGATGTGAACACACATCGGCTTGACGATACTATACAGATTGCAAGGCAGTACCACTAATGCCTGATATTTGCTCGCGGCACGCCGCAGATTGCTGCAGCGCTGCCACCGCAGATGCTGCCTTTAAGCATGCTTTGATTGTCTAGATGGCTGCAAACCATTTCGTATGCGGGGCTGCATGGCATGAAAGGGATGTGAACACGCACCGGCTTGACGATACTATACAGATTGCAAGGCAGTACGGCTAATACCTTATATTTGCTGGCGGCACGCCGCAGAGTGCTGCAGCGCTGCCACCGCAAATGCTGCCTTTAAGCATGCTTTGATTGTCTAGATGGCTGCAAACCAATTAGTATGCGTGGTTGCATGGCATAGAAGGGATGTGAACACGCACCGGCTTGACGACACTATACAGATTGCAAGGCAGTACGGCTGATACCTGATAATAGCTGGCGGCACGCCGCAGAGTGCTGCAGCGCTGCACCGCAAATGCTGCCTTTAAGGCATGCTTTGATTGTCTAGATGGCTGCAAACCAATTAGTATGCGTGGTTGCATGGCATAGAAGGGATGTGAACACACATCGGCTTGACGATACTATACAGATTTGCAAGGCAGTAGGGCTAATACCTGATAATAGCTGGCGGCACGCCGCAGATTGCTGCAGCCATTTTTGCCTAGATGGCTGCAAACCATTTCGTATGCGGGGGCTGCATGGCATGAAAGGGATGTGAACACGCACCGGCTTGACGATACTATACAGATTGCAAGGCAGTACGGCTAATACCTTATATTTGCTGGCGGCACGCCGCAGAGTGCTGCAGCGCTGCACCGCAAATGCTGCCTTAAGCATGCTTTGATTGTCTAGATGGCTGCAAACCAATTAGTATGCGTGGTTGCATGGCATAGAAGGGATGTGAACACGCACCGGCTTGACGACACTATACAGATTGCAAGGCAGTACGGCTGATACCTTGATAATAGCTGGCGGCACGCCGCAGAGTGCTGCAGCGCTGCACCGCAAATGCTGCCTTTAAGCATGCTTTGATTGTCTAGATGGCTGCAAACCAATTAGTATGCGTGGTTGCATGGCATAGAAGGGATGTGAACACACATCGGCTTGACGATACTATACAGATTTGCAAGGCAGTAGGGCTAATACCTGATAATAGCTGGCGGCACGCCGCAGATTGCTGCAGCGCTTCACCGCAGATGCTGCCTTAAGGCATGCTTTAATTGTCTAGATGGCTGCAAACCATTTAGTATGCGGGGCTGCATGGCATGAAAGGGATATGAACACGCACCGGCTTGACGATACTATACAGGATTGCAAGGCAGTAGGGCTAATACCTGATAATAGCTGGCGGCACGCCGCAGATTGCTGCAGCCATTTTTGCCTAGATGGCTGCAAACCATTTCGTATGCGGGGCTGCATGGCATAGAAGGGATGTGAACACACATCGGCTTGACGATACTATACAGATTGCAAGGCAGTACCACTAATGCCTGATATTTGCTCGCGGCACGCCGCAGATTGCTGCAGCGCTGCACCGCAGATGCTGCCTTAAGGCATGCTTTGATTGTCTAGATGGCTGCAAACCATTAAGTATGCGGGGCTGCATGGCATAGAAGGGATGTGAACACGCACCGGCTTGACGATACTATACAGATTGCAAGGCAGTACGGCTGATACCTTATATTTGCTGGCGGCACACCGCAGAGTGCTGCAGCGCTGCACCGCAGATGCTGCCTTTAAGCATGCTTTGATTGTCTAGATGGCTGCAAACCAATTAGTATGCGTGGTTGCATGGCATAGAAGGGATGTGAACACACATCGGCTTGACGATACTATACAGATTTGCAAGGCAGTAGGGCTAATACCTGATAATAGCTGGCGGCACGCCGCAGATTGCTGCAGCGCTTCACCGCAGATGCTGCCTTAAGGCATGCTTTAATTGTCTAGATGGCTGCAAACCATTTAGTATGCGGGGCTGCATGGCATGAAAGGGATATGAACACGCACCGGCTTGACGATACTATACAGGATTGCAAGGCAGTAGGGCTAATACCTGATAATAGCTGGCGGCACGCCGCAGATTGCTGCAGCCATTTTTGCCTAGATGGCTGCAAACCATTTCGTATGCGGGGCTGCATGGCATAGAAGGGATGTGAACACACATCGGCTTGACGATACTATACAGATTGCAAGGCAGTACCACTAATGCCTGATATTTGCTCGCGGCACGCCGCAGATTGCTGCAGCGCTGCACCGCAGATGCTGCCTTAAGGCATGCTTTGATTGTCTAGATGGCTGCAAACCATTAAGTATGCGGGGCTGCATGGCATAGAAGGGATGTGAACACGCACCGGCTTGACGATACTATACAGATTGCAAGGCAGTACGGCTGATACCTTATATTTGCTGGCGGCACACCGCAGAGTGCTGCAGCGCTGCACCGCAGATGCTGCCTTTAAGCATGCTTTGATTGTCTAGATGGCTGCAAACCAATTAGTATGCGTGGTTGCATGGCATAGAAGGGATGTGAACACACATCGGCTTGACGATACTATACAGATTTGCGAGGCAGTAGGGCTAATACCTGACAATAGCTGGCGGCACGCCGCAGATTGCTGCAGCCATTTTTGCCTAGATGGCTGCAAACCATTTCGTATGCGGGGCTGCATGGCATGAAAGGGATGTGAACACGCACCGGCTTGACGATACTATACAGATTGCAAGGCAGTACGGCTAATACCTTATATTTGCTGGCGGCACGCCGCAGAGTGCTGCAGCGCTGCACCGCAAATGCTGCCTTTAAGCATGCTTTGATTGTCTAGATGGCTGCAAACCAATTAGTATGCGTGGTTGCATGGCATAGAAGGGATGTGAACACGCACCGGCTTGACGACACTATACAGATTGCAAGGCAGTACGGCTGATACCTGATAATAGCTGGCGGCACGCCGCAGAGTGCTGCAGCGCTGCACCGCAAATGCTGCCTTTAAGCATGCTTTGATTGTCTAGATGGCTGCAAACCAATTAGTATGCGTGGTTGCATGGCATAGAAGGGATGTGAACACACATCGGCTTGACGATACTATACAGATTTGCAAGGCAGTAGGCTAATACCTGATAATAGCTGGCGGCACGCCGCAGATTGCTGCAGCGCTTCACCGCAGATGCTGCCTTAAGGCATGCTTTAATTGTCTAGATGGCTGCAAACCATTTAGTATGCGGGGCTGCATGGCATGAAAGGGATATGAACACGCACCGGCTTGACGATACTATACAGGATTGCAAGGCAGTAGGGCTAATACCTGATAATAGCTGGCGGCACGCCGCAGATTGCTGCAGCCATTTTTGCCTAGATGGCTGCAAACCATTTCGTATGCGGGGCTGCATGGCATAGAAGGGATGTGAACACACATCGGCTTGACGATACTATACAGATTGCAAGGCAGTACCACTAATGCCTGATATTTGCTCGCGGCACGCCGCAGATTGCTGCAGCGCTGCACCGCAGATGCTGCCTTAAGGCATGCTTTGATTGTCTAGATGGCTGCAAACCATTAAGTATGCGGGGCTGCATGGCATAGAAGGGATGTGAACACGCACCGGCTTGACGATACTATACAGATTGCAAGGCAGTACGGCTGATACCTTATATTTGCTGGCGGCACACCGCAGAGTGCTGCAGCGCTGCACCGCAGATGCTGCCTTTAAGCATGCTTTGATTGTCTAGATGGCTGCAAACCAATTAGTATGCGTGGTTGCATGGCATAGAAGGGATGTGAACACACATCGGCTTGACGATACTATACAGATTTGCAAGGCAGTAGGGCTAATACCTGATAATAGCTGGCGGCACGCCGCAGATTGCTGCAGCGCTTCACCGCAGATGCTGCCTTAAGGCATGCTTTAATTGTCTAGATGGCTGCAAACCATTTAGTATGCGGGGCTGCATGGCATGAAAGGGATATGAACACGCACCGGCTTGACGATACTATACAGGATTGCAAGGCAGTAGGGCTAATACCTGATAATAGCTGGCGGCACGCCGCAGATTGCTGCAGCCATTTTTGCCTAGATGGCTGCAAACCATTTCGTATGCGGGGCTGCATGGCATAGAAGGGATGTGAACACACATCGGCTTGACGATACTATACAGATTGCAAGGCAGTACCACTAATGCCTGATATTTGCTCGCGGCACGCCGCAGATTGCTGCAGCGCTGCACCGCAGATGCTGCCTTAAGGCATGCTTTGATTGTCTAGATGGCTGCAAACCATTAAGTATGCGGGGCTGCATGGCATAGAAGGGATGTGAACACGCACCGGCTTGACGATACTATACAGATTGCAAGGCAGTACGGCTGATACCTTATATTTGCTGGCGGCACACCGCAGAGTGCTGCAGCGCTGCACCGCAGATGCTGCCTTTAAGCATGCTTTGATTGTCTAGATGGCTGCAAACCAATTAGTATGCGTGGTTGCATGGCATAGAAGGGATGTGAACACACATCGGCTTGACGATACTATACAGATTTGCAAGGCAGTAGGGCTAATACCTGATAATAGCTGGCGGCACGCCGCAGATTGCTGCAGCCATTTTTTGCCTAGATGGCTGCAAACCATTTCGTATGCGGGGCTGCATGGCATGAAAGGGATGTGAACACGCACCGGCTTGACGATACTATACAGATTGCAAGGCAGTACGGGTAATACCTGATAATAGCTGGCGGCACGCCGCAGAGTGCTGCAGCGCTGCACCGCAAATGCTGCCTTTAAGCATGCTTTGATTGTCTAGATGGCTGCAAACCATTTAGTATGCGGGGCTGCATGGCATAGAAGGGATGTGAACACACATCGGCTTGACGATACTATACAGATTGCAAGCCAGTACCACTAATGCCTGATATTTGCTCGCGGCACGCCGCAGATTGCTGCAGCGCTGCACCGCAGATGCTGCCTTAAGGCATGCTTTGATTGTCTAGATGGCTGCAAACCATTAAGTATGCGGGGCTGCATGGCATAGAAGGGATGTGAACACGCACCGGCTTGACGACACTATACAGATTGCAAGGCAGTACGGCTGATACCTTATATTTGTTGGCGGCACGCCGCAGAGTGCTGCAGCGCTGCACCGCAAATGCTGCCTTTAAGCATGCTTTGATTGTCTAGATGGCTGCAAACCAATTAGTATGCGTGGTTGCATGGCATAGAAGGGATGTGAACACACATCGGCTTGACGATACTATACAGATTTGCAAGGCAGTAGGGCTAATACCTGATAATAGCTGGCGGCACGCCGCAGATTGCTGCAGCCATTTTTGCCTAGATGGCTGCAAACCATTTCGTATGCGGGGCTGCATGGCATGAAAGGGATGTGAACACGCACCGGCTTGACGATACTATACAGATTGCAAGGCAGTACGGCTAATACCTTATATTTGCTGGCGGCACGCCGCAGAGTGCTGCAGCGCTGCACCGCAAATGCTGCCTTTAAGCATGCTTTGATTGTCTAGATGGCTGCAAACCATTTAGTATGCGTGGTTGCATGGCATAGAAGGGATGTGAACACACATCGGCTTGACGATACTATACAGATTTGCAAGGCAGTAGGCTAATACCTGATAATAGCTGGCGGCACGCCGCAGAGTGCTGCAGCGCTTCACCGCAGATGCTGCCTTAAGGCATGCTTTAATTGTCTAGATGGCTGCAAACCATTTAGTATGCGGGGCTGCATGGCATGAAAGGGATATGAACACGCACCGGCTTGACGATACTATACAGGATTGCAAGGCAGTAGGGCTAATACCTGATAATAGCTGGCGGCACGCCGCAGATTGCTGCAGCCATTTTTGCCTAGATGGCTGCAAACCATTTCGTATGCGGGGCTGCATGGCATGAAAGGGATGTGAACACGCACCGGCTTGACGATACTATACAGATTGCAAGGCAGTACGGCTAATACCTTATATTTGTTGGCGGCACGCCGCAGAGTGCTGCAGCGCTGCACCGCAAATGCTGCCTTTAAGCATGTTTTGATTGTCTAGATGGCTGCAAACCATTTAGTATGCGTGGTTGCATGGCATAGAAGGGATGTGAACACACATCGGCTTGACGATACTATACAGATTTGCAAGGCAGTACCACTAATGCCTGATATTTGCTGGCGGCACGCCGCAGAGTGCTGCAGCGCTGCACCGCAGATGCTGCCTTAAGGCATGCTTTGATTGTCTAGATGGCTGCAAACCATTTCGTATGCGGGGCTGCATGGCATGAAAGGGATGTGAACACGCACCGGCTTGACGATACTATACAGATTGCAAGGCAGTACGGCTGATACGTTATATTTGCGGGCGGCACGCCGCAGAGTGCTGCAGCGCTGCACCGCAAATGCTGCCTTTAAGCATGCTTTGATTGTCTAGATGGCTGCAAACCAATTAGTATGCGTGGTTGCATGGCATAGAAGGGATGTGAACACACATCGGCTTGACGATACTATACAGATTTGCAAGGCAGTAGGCTAATACCTGATAATAGCTGGCGGCACGCCGCAGAGTGCTGCAGCGCTGCACCGCAGATGCTGCCTTAAGGCATGCTTTAATTGTCTAGATGGCTGCAAACCATTTAGTATGCGGGGCTGCATGGCATGAAAGGGATATGAACACGCACCGGCTTGACGATACTATACAGGATTGCAAGGCAGTAGGGCTAATACCTGATAATAGCTGGCGGCACGCCGCAGATTGCTGCAGCCATTTTTGCCTAGATGGCTGCAAACCATTTCGTATGCGGGGCTGCATGGCATGAAAGGGATGTGAACACGCACCGGCTTGACGATACTATACAGATTGCAAGGCAGTACGGCTGATACCTTATATTTGCTGGCGGCACGCCGCAGAGTGCTGCAGCGCTGCACCGCAAATGCTGCCTTTAAGCATGCTTTGATTGTCTAGATGGCTGCAAACCAAATAGTATGCGTGGTTGCATGGCATAGAAGGGATGTGAACACACATCGGCTTGACGATACTGTACAGATTGCAGGGCAGTACGGCTAATACCTTATATTTGCTCGCGGCACGCCGCAGTGTGCTGCAGCGCTGCACCGCAGATGCTGCCTTAAGGCATGCTTTAATTGTCTAGATGGCTGCAAACCATTTAGTATGCGGGGCTGCATGGCATAGAAGGGATATGAACACGCACCGGCTTGACGATACTATACAGGATTGCAAGGCAGTAGGGCTAATACCTGATAATAGCTGGCGGCACGCCGCCGAGTGCTGCAGCCATTTTTGCCTAGATGGCTGCAAACCATTTCGTATGCGGGGCTGCATGGCATGAAAGGGATGTGAACACGCACCGGCTTGACGATACTATACAGATTGCAAGGCAGTACGGCTAATACCTTATATTTGCTGGCGGCACGCCGCAGAGTGCTGCAGCGCTGCACCGCAAATGCTGCCTTTAAGCATGCTTTGATTGTCTAGATGGCTGCAAACCAATTAGTATGCGTGGTTGCATGGCATAGAAGGGATGTGAACACACATCGGCTTGACGATACTATACAGATTTGCAAGGCAGTAGGCTAATACCTGATAATAGCTGGCGGCACGCCGCAGAGTGCTGCAGCGCTGCACCGCAGATGCTGCCTTAAGGCATGCTTTAATTGTCTAGATGGCTGCAAACCATTTAGTATGCGGGGCTGCATGGCATGAAAGGGATATGAACACGCACCGGCTTGACGATACTATACAGGATTGCAAGGCAGTAGGGCTAATACCTGATAATAGCTGGCGGCACGCCGCAGATTGCTGCAGCCATTTTTTGCCTAGATGGCTGCAAACCATTTCGTATGCGGGGCTGCATGGAATGAAAGGGATGTGAACACGCACCGGCTTGACGATACTATACAGATTGCAAGGCAGTACGGCTAATACCTTATATTTGCGGGCGGCATGCCGCAGAGTGCTGCAGCGCTGCACCGCAAATGCTGCCTTTAAGCATGTTTTGATTGTCTAGATGGCTGCAAACCAATTAGTATGCGTGGTTGCATGGCATAGAAGGGATGTGAACACACATCGGCTTGACGATACTATACAGATTGCAAGGCAGTACCACTAATGCCTGATATTTGCTGGCGGCACGCCGCAGAGTGCTGCAGCGCTGCACCGCAGATGCTGCCTTAAGGCATGCTTTGATTGTCTAGATGGCTGCAAACCATTTAGTATGCGGGGCTGCATGGCATAGAAGGGATGTGAACACGCACCGGCTTGACGATACTATACAGATTGCAAGGCAGTACGGCTGATACCTTATATTTGCTGGCGGCACGCCGCAGAGTGCTGCAGCGCTGCACCGCAAATGCTGCCTTTAAGCATGCTTTGATTGTCTAGATGGCTGCAAACCATTTAGTATGCGTGGTTGCATGGCATAGAAGGGATGTGAACACACATCGGCTTGACGATACTATACAGATTTGCAAGGCAGTAGGGCTAATACCTGATAATAGCTGGCGGCACGCCGCAGATTGCTGCAGCCATTTTTGCCTAGATGGCTGCAAACCATTTCGTATGCGGGGCTGCATGGCATGAAAGGGATGTGAACACGCACCGGCTTGACGATACTATACAGATTGCAAGGCAGTACGGCTAATACCTTATATTTGCTGGCGGCACGCCGCAGAGTGCTGCAGCGCTGCACCGCAAATGCTGCCTTTAAGCATGCTTTGATTGTCTAGATGGCTGCAAACCAATTAGTATGCGTGGTTGCATGGCATAGAAGGGATGTGAACACACATCGGCTTGACGATACTATACAGATTTGCAAGGCAGTAGGCTAATACCTGATAATAGCTGGCGGCACGCCGCAGAGTGCTGCAGCGCTTCACCGCAGATGCTGCCTTAAGGCATGCTTTAATTGTCTAGATGGCTGCAAACCATTTAGTATGCGGGGCTGCATGGCATGAAAGGGATATGAACACGCACCGGCTTGACGATACTATACAGGATTGCAAGGCAGTAGGGCTAATACCTGATAATAGCTGGCGGCACGCCGCAGATTGCTGCAGCCATTTTTGCCTAGATGGCTGCAAACCATTTCGTATGCGGGGCTGCATGGCATAGAAGGGATGTGAACACACATCGGCTTGACGATACTATACAGATTGCAAGGCAGTACCACTAATGCCTGATATTTGCTCGCGGCACGCTGCAGATTGCTGCAGCGCTGCACCGCAGATGCTGCCTTTAAGCATGCTTTGATTGTCTAGATGGCTGCAAACCATTTAGTATGCGGGGCTGCATGGCATAGAAGGGATGTGAACACGCACCGGCTTGACGATACTATACAGATTGCAAGGCAGTACGGCTGATACCTTATATTTGCTGGCGGCACGCCGCAGAGTGCTGCAGCGCTGCACCGCAGATGCTGCCTTAAGGCATGCTTTAATTGTCTAGATGGCTGCAAACCATTTAGTATGCGGGGCTGCATGGCATGAAAGGGATATGAACACGCACCGGCTTGACGATACTATACAGGATTGCAAGGCAGTAGGGCTAATACCTGATAATAGCTGGCGGCACGCCGTAGATTGCTGCAGCCATTTTTTGCCTAGATGGCTGCAAACCATTTCGTATGCGGGGCTGCATGGAATGAAAGGGATGTGAACACGCACCGGCTTGACGATACTATACAGATTGCAAGGCAGTACGGCTAATACCTTATATTTGCGGGCGGCATGCCGCAGAGTGCTGCAGCGCTGCACCGCAAATGCTGCCTTTAAGCATGTTTTGATTGTCTAGATGGCTGCAAACCAATTAGTATGCGTGGTTGCATGGCATAGAAGGGATGTGAACACACATCGGCTTGACGATACTATACAGATTGCAAGGCAGTACCACTAATGCCTGATATTTGCTGGCGGCACGCCGCAGAGTGCTGCAGCGCTGCACCGCAGATGCTGCCTTAAGGCATGCTTTGATTGTCTAGATGGCTGCAAACCATTTAGTATGCGGGGCTGCATGGCATAGAAGGGATGTGAACACGCACCGGCTTGACGATACTATACAGATTGCAAGGCAGTACGGCTGATACCTTATATTTGCTGGCGGCACGCCGCAGAGTGCTGCAGCGCTGCACCGCAAATGCTGCCTTTAAGCATGCTTTGATTGTCTAGATGGCTGCAAACCAATTAGTATGCGTGGTTGCATGGCATAGAAGGAATGTGAACACACATCGGCTTGACGATACTATACAGATTTGCAAGGCAGTAGGGCTAATACCTGATAATAGCTGGCGGCACGCCGCAGATTGCTGCAGCCATTTTTGCCTAGATGGCTGCAAACCATTTCGTATGCGGGGCTGCATGGCATGAAAGGGATGTGAACACGCACCGGCTTGACGATACTATACAGATTGCAAGGCAGTACGGCTAATACCTTATATTTGCTGGCGGCACGCCGCAGAGTGCTGCAGCGCTGCACCGCAAATGCTGCCTTTAAGCATGCTTTGATTGTCTAGATGGCTGCAAACCAATTAGTATGCGTGGTTGCATGGCATAGAAGGGATGTGAACACACATCGGCTTGACGATACTATACAGATTTGCAAGGCAGTAGGCTAATACCTGATAATAGCTGGCGGCACGCCGCAGAGTGCTGCAGCGCTGCACCGCAGATGCTGCCTTAAGGCATGCTTTAATTGTCTAGATGGCTGCAAACCATTTAGTATGCGGGGCTGCATGGCATGAAAGGGATATGAACACGCACCGGCTTGACGATACTATACAGGATTGCAAGGCAGTAGGGCTAATACCTGATAATAGCTGGCGGCACGCCGCAGATTGCTGCAGCCATTTTTGCCTAGATGGCTGCAAACCATTTCGTATGCGGGGCTGCATGGCATAGAAGGGATGTGAACACACATCGGCTTGACGATACTATACAGATTGCAAGGCAGTACCACTAATGCCTGATATTTGCTCGCGGCACGCTGCAGATTGCTGCAGCGCTGCACCGCAGATGCTGCCTTTAAGCATGCTTTGATTGTCTAGATGGCTGCAAACCATTTAGTATGCGGGGCTGCATGGCATAGAAGGGATGTGAACACGCACCGGCTTGACGATACTATACAGATTGCAAGGCAGTACGGCTGATACCTTATATTTGCTGGCGGCACGCCGCAGAGTGCTGCAGCGCTGCACCGCAAATGCTGCCTTTAAGCATGCTTTGATTGTCTAGATGGCTGCAAACCATTTAGTATGCGTGGTTGCATGGCATAGAAGGGATGTGAACACACATCGGCTTGACGATACTATACAGATTTGCAAGGCAGTAGGCTAATACCTGATAATAGCTGGCGGCACGCCGCAGAGTGCTGCAGCGCTTCACCGCAGATGCTGCCTTAAGGCATGCTTTAATTGTCTAGATGGCTGCAAACCATTTAGTATGCGGGGCTGCATGGCATAGAAGGGATGTGAACACGCACCGGCTTGACGATACTATACAGATTGCAAGGCAGTACGGCTGATACCTTATATTTGCTGGCGGCACGCCGCAGAGTGCTGCAGCGCTGCACCGCAAATGCTGCCTTTAAGCATGCTTTGATTGTCTAAATGGCTGCAAACCAATTAGTATGCGTGGTTGCATGGCATAGAAGGGATGTGAACACACATCGGCTTGACGATACTATACAGATTTGCAAGGCAGTAGGGCTAATACCTGATAATAGCTGGCGGCACGCCGCAGAGTGCTGCAGCGCTTCACCGCAGATGCTGCCTTAAGGCATGCTTTAATTGTCTAGATGGCTGCAAACCAATTAGTATGCGTGGTTGCATGGCATAGAAGGGATGTGAACACACATCGGCTTGACGATACTATACAGATTTGCAAGGCAGTAGGCTAATACCTGATAATAGCTGGCGGCACGCCGCAGAGTGCTGCAGCGCTTCACCGCAGATGCTGCCTTAAGGCATGCTTTAATTGTCTAGATAGCTGCAAACCATTTAGTATGCGGGGCTGCATGGCATGAAAGGGATATGAACACGCACCGGCTTGACGATACTATACAGGATTGCAAGGCAGTAGGGCTAATACCTGATAATAGCTGGCGGCACGCCGCAGATTGCTGCAGCCATTTTTGCCTAGATGGCTGCAAACCATTTCGTATGCGGGGCTGCATGGCATAGAAGGGATGTGAACACACATCGGCTTGACGATACTATACAGATTGCAAGGCAGTACCACTAATGCCTGATATTTGCTCGCGGCACGCTGCAGATTGCTGCAGCGCTGCACCGCAGATGCTGCCTTTAAGCATGCTTTGATTGTCTAGATGGCTGCAAACCATTAAGTATGCGGGGCTGCATGGCATAGAAGGGATGTGAACACGCACCGGCTTGACGATACTATACAGATTGCAAGGCAGTACGGCTGATACCTTATATTTGCTGGCGGCACGCCGCAGAGTGCTGCAGCGCTGCACCGCAAATGCTGCCTTTAAGCATGCTTTGATTGTCTAGATGGCTGCAAACCAATTAGTATGCGTGGTTGCATGGCATAGAAGGGATGTGAACACACATCGGCTTGACGATACTATACAGATTTGCAAGGCAGTAGGCTAATACCTGATAATAGCTGGCGGCACGCCGCAGATTGCTGCAGCGCTTCAACCGCAGATGCTGCCTTAAGGCATGCTTTAATTGTCTAGATGGCTGCAAACCATTTAGTATGCGGGGCTGCATGGCATGAAAGGGATATGAACACGCACCGGCTTGACGATACTATACAGATTGCAAGGCAGTACGGCTGATACCTTATATTTGCTGGCGGCACGCCGCAGAGTGCTGCAGCGCTGCACCGCAAATGCTGCCTTTAAGCATGCTTTGATTGTCTAGATGGCTGCAAACCAATTAGTATGCGTGGTTGCATGGCATAGAAGGGATGTGAACACACATCGGCTTGACGATACTATACAGATTTGCAAGGCAGTAGGGCTAATACCTGATAATAGCTGGCGGCACGCCGCAGATTGCTGCAGCCATTTTTGCCTAGATGGCTGCAAACCATTTCGTATGCGGGGCTGCATGGCATGAAAGGGATGTGAACACGCACCGGCTTGACGATACTATACAGATTGCAAGGCAGTACGGCTGATACCTTATATTTGCTGGCGGCACGCCGCAGAGTGCTGCAGCGCTGCACCGCAAATGCTGCCTTTAAGCATGCTTTGATTGTCTAGATGGCTGCAAACCAATTAGTATGCGTGGTTGCATGGCATAGAAGGGATGTGAACACACATCGGCTTGACGATACTATACAGATTTGCAAGGCAGTAGGCTAATACCTGATAATAGCTGGCGGCACGCCGCAGAGTGCTGCAGCGCTTCACCGCAGATGCTGCCTTAAGGCATGCTTTAATTGTCTAGATAGCTGCAAACCATTTCGTATGCGGGGCTGCATGGCATGAAAGGGATATGAACACGCACCGGCTTGACGATACTATACAGGATTGCAAGGCAGTAGGGCTAATACCTGATAATAGCTGGCGGCACGCCGCAGATTGCTGCAGCCATTTTTGCCTAGATGGCTGCAAACCATTTCGTATGCGGGGCTGCATGGCATAGAAGGGATGTGAACACACATCGGCTTGACGATACTATACAGATTGCAAGGCAGTACCACTAATGCCTGATATTTGCTCGCGGCACGCTGCAGATTGCTGCAGCGCTGCACCGCAGATGCTGCCTTTAAGCATGCTTTGATTGTCTAGATGGCTGCAAACCATTTAGTATGCGGGGCTGCATGGCATAGAAGGGATGTGAACACGCACCGGCTTGACGATACTATACAGATTGCAAGGCAGTACGGCTGATACCTTATATTTGCTGGCGGCACGCCGCAGAGTGCTGCAGCGCTGCACCGCAAATGCTGCCTTTAAGCATGCTTTGATTGTCTAGATGGCTGCAAACCAATTAGTATGCGTGGTTGCATGGCATAGAAGGGATGTGAACACACATCGGCTTGACGATACTATACAGATTTGCAAGGCAGTAGGCTAATACCTGATAATAGCTGGCGGCACGCCGCAGAGTGCTGCAGCGCTTCACCGCAGATGCTGCCTTAAGGCATGCTTTAATTGTCTAGATGGCTGCAAACCATTTAGTATGCGGGGCTGCATGGCATGAAAGGGATATGAACACGCACCGGCTTGACGATACTATACAGATTGCAAGGCAGTACGGCTGATACCTTATATTTGCTGGCGGCACGCCGCAGAGTGCTGCAGCGCTGCACCGCAAATGCTGCCTTTAAGCATGCTTTGATTGTCTAGATGGCTGCAAACCAATTAGTATGCGTGGTTGCATGGCATAGAAGGGATGTGAACACACATCGGCTTGACGATACTATACAGATTTGCAAGGCAGTAGGGCTAATACCTGATAATAGCTGGCGGCACGCCGCAGATTGCTGCAGCCATTTTTGCCTAGATGGCTGCAAACCATTTCGTATGCGGGGCTGCATGGCATGAAAGGGATGTGAACACGCACCGGCTTGACGATACTAATACAGATTGCAAGGCAGTACGGCTGATACCTTATATTTGCTGGCGGCACGCCGCAGAGTGCTGCAGCGCTGCACCGCAAATGCTGCCTTTAAGCATGCTTTGATTGTCTAGATGGCTGCAAACCAATTAGTATGCGTGGTTGCATGGCATAGAAGGGATGTGAACACACATCGGCTTGACGATACTATACAGATTTGCAAGGCAGTAGGCTAATACCTGATAATAGCTGGCGGGCACGCCGCAGAGTGCTGCAGCGCTTCACCGCAGATGCTGCCTTAAGGCATGCTTTAATTGTCTAGATGGCTGCAAACCATTTAGTATGCGGGGCTGCATGGCATGAAAGGGATATGAACACGCACCGGCTTGACGATACTATACAGGATTGCAAGGCAGTAGGGCTAATACCTGATAATAGCTGGCGGCACGCCGCAGATTGCTGCAGCCATTTTTGCCTAGATGGCTGCAAACCATTTCGTATGCGGGGCTGCATGGCATAGAAGGGATGTGAACACACATCGGCTTGACGATACTATACAGATTGCAAGGCAGTACCACTAATGCCTGATATTTGCTCGCGGCACGCCGCAGATTGCTGCAGCGCTGCACCGCAGATGCTGCCTTTAAGCATGCTTTGATTGTCTAGATGGCTGCAAACCATTAAGTATGCGGGGCTGCATGGCATAGAAGGGATGTGAACACGCACCGGCTTGACGATACTATACAGATTGCAAGGCAGTACGGCTGATACCTTATATTTGCTGGCGGCACGCCGGAGAGTGCTGCAGCGCTGCACCGCAAATGCTGCCTTTAAGCATGTTTTGATTGTCTAGATGGCTGCAAACCAATTAGTATGCGTGGTTGCATGGCATAGAAGGGATGTGAACACACATCGGCTTGACGATACTATACAGATTTGCAAGGCAGTAGGCTAATACCTGATAATAGCTGGCGGCACGCCGCAGAGTGCTGCAGCGCTTCACCGCAGATGCTGCCTTAAGGCATGCTTTAATTGTCTAGATGGCTGCAAACCATTTAGTATGCGGGGCTGCATGGCATGAAAGGGATATGAACACGCACCGGCTTGACGATACTATACAGGATTGCAAGGCAGTAGGGCTAATACCTGATAATAGCTGGCGGCACGCCGCAGATTGCTGCAGCCATTTTTGCCTAGATGGCTGCAAACCATTTCGTATGCGGGGCTGCATGGCATAGAAGGGATGTGAACACACATCGGCTTGACGATACTATACAGATTGCAAGGCAGTACCACTAATGCCTGATATTTGCTCGCGGCACGCCGCAGATTGCTGCAGCGCTGCACCGCAGATGCTGCCTTTAAGCATGCTTTGATTGTCTAGATGGCTGCAAACCATTAAGTATGCGGGGCTGCATGGCATAGAAGGGATGTGAACACGCACCGGCTTGACGATACTATACAGATTGCAAGGCAGTACGGCTGATACCTTATATTTGCTGGCGGCACGCCGCAGAGTGCTGCAGCGCTGCACCGCAAATGCTGCCTTTAAGCATGCTTTGATTGTCTAGATGGCTGCAAACCAATTAGTATGCGTGGTTGCATGGCATAGAAGGGATGTGAACACACATCGGCTTGACGATACTATACAGATTTGCAAGGCAGTAGGCTAATACCTGATAATAGCTGGCGGCACGCCGCAGATTGCTGCAGCCATTTTTGCCTAGATGGCTGCAAACCATTTCGTATGCGGGGCTGCATGGCATGAAAGGGATGTGAACACGCACCGGCTTGACGATACTATACAGATTGCAAGGCAGTACGGCTAATACCTTATATTTGCTGGCGGCACGCCGCAGAGTGCTGCAGCGCTGCACCGCAAATGCTGCCTTTAAGCATGCTTTGATTGTCTAGATGGCTGCAAACCAATTAGTATGCGTGGTTGCATGGCATAGAAGGGATGTGAACACACATCGGCTTGACGATACTATACAGATTTGCAAGGCAGTAGGCTAATACCTGATAATAGCTGGCGGCACGCCGCAGAGTGCTGCAGCGCTTCACCGCAGATGCTGCCTTAAGGCATGCTTTGATTGTCTAGATGGCTGCAAACCATTTAGTATGCGGGGCTGCATGGCATGAAAGGGATATGAACACGCACCGGCTTGACGATACTATACAGGATTGCAAGGCAGTAGGGCTAATACCTGATAATAGCTGGCGGCACGCCGCAGATTGCTGCAGCCATTTTTGCCTAGGATGGCTGCAAACCATTTCGTATGCGGGGCTGCATGGCATAGAAGGGATGTGAACACACATCGGCTTGACGATACTATACAGATTGCAAGGCAGTACCACTAATGCCTGATATTTGCTCGCGGCACGCCGCAGATTGCCTGCAGCGCTGCACCGCAGATGCTGCCTTTAAGCATGCTTTGATTGTCTAGATGGCTGCAAACCATTAAGTATGCGGGGCTGCATGGCATAGAAGGGATGTGAACACGCACCGGCTTGACGATACTATACAGATTGCAAGGCAGTACGGCTGATACCTTATATTTGCTGGCGGCACGCCGCAGAGTGCTGCAGCGCTGCACCGCAAATGCTGCCTTTAAGCATGCTTTGATTGTCTAGATGGCTGCAAACCATTTAGTATGCGTGGTTGCATGGCATAGAAGGGATGTGAACACACATCGGCTTGACGATACTATACAGATTTGCAAGGCAGTAGGCTAATACCTGATAATAGCTGGCGGCACGCCGCAGAGTGCTGCAGCGCTTCACCGCAGATGCTGCCTTAAGGCATGCTTTAATTGTCTAGATGGCTGCAAAACCATTTAGTATGCGGGGCTGCATGGCATGAAAGGGATATGACACGCACCGGCTTGACGATACTATACAGGATTGCAAGGCAGTAGGGCTAATACCTGATAATAGCTGGCGGCACGCCGCAGATTGCTGCAGCCATTTTTGCCTAGATGGCTGCAAACCATTTCGTATGCGGGGCTGCATGGCATAGAAGGGATGTGAACACACATCGGCTTGACGATACTATACAGATTGCAAGGCAGTACCACTAATGCCTGATATTGCTCGCGGCACGCCGCAGATTGCTGCAGCGCTGCACCGCAGATGCTGCCTTTAAGCATGCTTTGATTGTCTAGATGGCTGCAAACCATTAAGTATGCGGGGCTGCATGGCATAGAAGGGATGTGAACACGCACCGGCTTGACGATACTATACAGATTGCAAGGCAGTAACGGCTGATACCTTATATTTGCTGGCGGCACGCCGCAGAGTGCTGCAGCGCTGCACCGCAAATGCTGCCTTTAAGCATGCTTTTGATTGTCTAGATGGCTGCAAACAATTAGTATGCGTGGTTGCATGGCATAGAAGGGATGTGAACACACATCGGCTTGACGATACTATACAGATTTTGCAAGGCAGTAGGGCTAATACCTGATAATAGCTGGCGGCACGCCGCAGATTGCTGCAGCCATTTTTGCCTAGATGGCTGCAAACCATTTCGTATGCGGGGCTGCATGGCATGAAAGGGATGTGAACACGCACCGGCTTGACGATACTATACAGATTGCAAGGCAGTACGGCTAATACCTTATATTTGCTGGCGGCACGCTGCAGAGTGCTGCAGCGCTGCACCGCAAATGCTGCCTTTAAGCATGCTTTGATTGTCTAGATGGCTGCAAACCAATTAGTATGCGTGGTTGCATGGCATAGAAGGGATGTGAACACACATCGGCTTGACGATACTATACAGATTTGCAAGGCAGTAGGCTAATACCTGATAATAGCTGGCGGCACGCCGCAGAGTGCTGCAGCGCTTCACCGCAGATGCTGCCTTAAGGCATGCTTTAATTGTCTAAGATGGCTGCAAACCATTTAGTATGCGGGCTGCATGGCATGAAAGGGATATGAACACGCACCGGCTTGACGATACTATACAGGATTGCAAGGCAGTAGGGCTAATACCTGATAATAGCTGGCGGCACGCCGCAGATTGCTGCAGCCATTTTTGCCTAGATGGCTGCAAAACATTTCGTATGCGGGGCTGCATGGCATAGAAGGGATGTGAACACACATCGGCTTGAACGATACTATACAGATGCAAGCAGTACCACTAATGCCTGATATTTGCTCGCGGCACGCCGCAGATTGCTGCAGCGCTGCACCGCAGATGCTGCCTTTAAGGCATGCTTTGATTGTCTAGATGGCTGCAAACCATTAAGTATGCGGGCTGCATGGCATAGAAGGATGTGAACACGCACCGGCTTGACGGATACTATACAGATTGCAAGGCAGTACGGCTGATACCTTATATTTGCTGGCGGCACGCCGCAGAGTGCTGCAGCGCTGCACCGCCAATGCTGCCTTTAAGCATGCTTTGATTGTCTAGATGGCTGCAAACCAATAGTATGCGTGGTTGCAATGGCATAGAAGGGATGTGAACACACATCGGCTTGACGATACTATACAGATTTGCAAGGCAGTAGGGCTAATACCTGATAATAGCTGGCGGCACGCCGCAGATTGCTGCAGCCATTTTTGCCTAGATGGCTGCAAACCATTTCGTATGCGGGGCTGCATGGCATGAAAGGGATGTGAAACACGCACCGGCTTGACGATACTATACAGATTGCAAGGACAGTACGGCTAATACCTTATATTTGCTGGCGGGCACGCCGCAGAGTGCATGCAGCGCTGCACCGCAATGCTGCCTTTAAGCCATGCTTTGATTGTCTAGATGGCTGCAAACCAATTAGTATGCGTGGTTTGCATGGCATAGAAGGGATGTGAACACACATCGGCTTTGACGATACTATACAGATTTGCAAGGCAGTAGGCTAATACCTGATAATAGCTGGGCGGCACGCCGCAGAGTGCTGCAGCGCTTCACCGCAGGATGCTGCCTTAAGGCATGCTTTGATTGTCTAGATGGCTGCCAAACCATTTAGTATGCGGGGCTGCATGCATGAAAGGGATATGAACACGCACCGGCTTGACGATACTATACAGGATTGCAAGGCAGTAGGGCTAATACCTGATAATAGCTGGCGGCACGCCGCAGATTGCTGCAGCCATTTTTTGCCTAGATGGCTGCAAACCATTTCGTATGCGGGGCTGCATGGCATAGAAGGGATGTGAACACACATCGGCTTGACGATACTATACAATTGCAAGGCAGTACACTAATGCTGATATTTGCTCGCGGCACGCCGCAGATTGCTGCAGCGCTGCACCGCAGATGCTGCCTTTAAGCATGCTTGATTGTCAAGATGGCTGCAAAACCATTAAGTATGCGGGGCTGCATGGCATAGAAGGGATGTGAAACGCACCGGCTTGACGATACTATACAGATGCAAGGCAGTACGGCTGATACCTTATATTTGCTGGCGGCACGCCGCAGAGTGCTGCAGCGCTGCACCGCAAAATGCTGCCTTTAAGCATGCTTTGAATTGTCTAGATGGCTTGCAAACCAATTAGTATGCGTGGTTGCATGGCATAGAAGGGATGTGAAACACACATCGGCTTGACGATACTATACAGATTGCAAGGCAGTAGGGCTAATACCTGATAATAGCTGGCGCCACGCCGCAGATTGCTGCAGCCATTTTTGCCTAGATGGCTGCAAACCAATTTCGTATGCGGGGCTGCCATGGCATGAAAGGGAATGTGAACACGCACCGGCTTGACGATACTATACAGATTGCAAGGCAGTACGGCTAATACCTTATATTTGCTGGCGGCACGCCGCAGAGTGCTGCAGCGCTGCACCGCAAATGCTGCTTTAAGCATGCTTTGATTGTCTAGATGGCTGCAAACCAATTAGTATGCGTGGTTGCATGGCATAGAAGGGATGTGAACACACATCGGCTTGACGATACTATACAGATTTGCAGGCAGTAGGCTAATACCTGATAATAGCTGGCGGCACGCCGCAGAGTGCTGCAGCGCTGCACCGCAGATGCTGCCTTAAGCATGCTTTGATTGTCTAGATGGCTGCAAACCATTTAGTATGCGGGGCTGCATGGCATGAAAGGGATGTGAACACGCACCGGCTTGACGATACTATACAGATTGCAAGGCAGTAGGCTAATACCTGATATAGCTGGCGGCACGCCGCAGATTGCTGCAGCCATTTTTGCCTAGATGGCTGCAAACCATTTCGTATGCGGGGCTGCATGGCATAGAAGGGATGTGAACACACACGGCTTGACGATACTATACAGATTGCAAGGCAGTACTAATACCTGATATTTGCTGGCGGCACGCCGCAGATTGCTGCAGCGCTGCACCGCAGATGCTGCCTTTAAGCATGCTTTGATTGTCTAGATGGCTGCAAACCATTTAGTATGCGGGGCTGCATGGCATGAAGGGATGTGAACACGCACCGGCTTGACGATACTATACAGATTGCAAGGCAGTAGGCTAATACCTTATATTTGCTGGCGGCACGCCGCAGAGTGCTGCAGCGCTGCACCGCAAATGCTGCCTTTAAGCATGCTTTGATTGTCTAGATGGCTGCAAACCATTAGTATGCGGGTGCATGGCATAGAAGGGATGTGAACACACATCGGCTTGACGATACTATACAGATTGCAAGGCAGTAGGCTAATACCTGATAATAGCTGGCGGCACGCCGCAGAGTGCTGCAGCGCTGCACCGCAGATGCTGCCTTAAGCATGCTTTGATTGTCTAGATGGCTGCAAACCATTTAGTATGCGGGGCTGCATGGCATGAAAGGGATGTGAACACGCACCGGCTTGACGATACTATACAGATTGCAAGGCAGTAGGCTAATACCTGATAATAGCTGGCGGCACGCCGCAGATTGCTGCAGCATTTTTGCCTAGATGGCTGCAAACCATTTCGTATGCGGGGCTGCATGGCATAGAAGGGATGTGAACACACACGGCTTGACGATACTATACAGATTGCAAGGCAGTACTAATACCTGATATTTGCTGGCGGCACGCCGCAGAGTGCTGCAGCGCTGCACCGCAATGCTGCCTTTAAGCATGCTTTGATTGTCTAGATGGCTGCAAACCATTTAGTATGCGGGGCTGCATGGCATAGAAGGGATGTGAACACGCACCGGCTTGACGATACTATACAGATTGCAAGGCAGTACGGCTAATACCTTATATTTGCTGGCGGCACGCCGCAGAGTGCTGCAGCGCTGCACCGCAAATGCTGCCTTTAAGCATGCTTTGATTGTCTAGATGGCTGCAAACCATTTAGTATGCGTGGTTGCATGGCATAGAAGGGATGTGAACACACATCGGCTTGACGATACTATACAGATTTGCAAGGCAGTAGGCTAATACCTGATAATAGCTGGCGGCACGCCGCAGAGTGCTGCAGCGCTGCACCGCAATGCTGCCTTAAGCATGCTTTAATTGTCTAGATGGCTGCAAACCATTTAGTATGCGGGGCTGCATGGCATGAAAGGGATGTGAACACGCACCGGCTTGACGATACTATACAGATTGCAAGGCAGTAGGCTAATACCTGATAATAGCTGGCGGCACGCCGCAGATTGCTGCAGCCATTTTTGCCTAGATGGCTGCAAACCATTTCGTATGCGGGGCTGCATGGCATAGAAGGGATGTGAACACACACGGCTTGACGATACTATACAGATTGCAAGGCAGTACGGCTAATACCTGATATTTGCTGGCGGCACGCCGCAGATGCTGCAGCGCTGCACCGCAGATGCTGCCTTTAAGCATGCCTTTGATGGTCCTAGATGGCTGGCCAAACCATTTAGTAATGCGGGGCTGCATGGCATAGAAGGGATGTGACCACGCACCGGCTTGACGATACTATCACAGATTGCCAAGGCAGTACCGGCTGAATACCTGAATATTTGCTGGCGCGCACGCCCAGAGTGCTGCAGCGCTGAACCGTAAATGCTGCCTTTAGGCATTGCTTTTGATTGTCTAGATGGCTGCAAACCATTTAGTATGCGGGGCTGCATGGCATGAAGGGATGTGAACACGCACCGGCTTGACGATACTATACAGATTGCAAGGCAGTAGGCTAATACCTGATAATAGCTGGCGGCACGCCGCAGATTGCTGCAGCCATTTTTGCCTAGATGGCTGCAAACCATTTCGTATGCGGGGCTGCATGGCATGAAGGGATGTGAACACGCACCGGCTTGACGATACTATACAGATTGCAAGGCAGTACGGCTAATACCTTATATTTGCTGGCGGCACGCCGCAGAGTGCTGCAGCGCTGCACCGCAAATGCTGCCTTTAAGCATGCTTTGATTGTCTAGATGGCTGCAAACCATTAGTATGCGGGTGCATGGCATAGAAGGGATGTGAACACACGGCTTGACGATACTATACAGATTGCAAGGCAGTAGGCTAATACCTGATAATAGCTGGCGGCACGCCGCAGAGTGCTGCAGCGCTGCACCGCAGATGCTGCCTTAAGCATGCTTTATTGTCTAGATGGCTGCAAACCATTTAGTATGCGGGGCTGCATGGCATGAAAGGGATGTGAAACACGCACCGGCTTGACGATACTATACAGATTGCAAGGCAGTAGGCTAATACCTGATAATAGCTGGCGGCACGCCGCAGATTGCTGCAGCCATTTTTGCCTAGATGGCTGCAAACCATTTCGTATGCGGGGCTGCATGGCATAGAAGGGATGTGAACACGCACCGGCTTGACGATACTATACAGATTGCAAGGCAGTACGGCTAATACCTGATATTTGCTGGCGGCACGCCGCAGATGCTGCAGCGCTGCACCGCAATGCTGCCTTTAAGCATGCTTTGATTGTCTAGATGGCTGCAAACCATTAGTATGCGGGTGCATGGCATAGAAGGGATGTGAACACACGGCTTGACGATACTATACAGATTGCAAGGCAGTACGGCTAATACCTTATATTTGCTGGCGGCACGCCGCAGAGTGCTGCAGCGCTGCACCGCAATGCTGCCTTAAGCATGCTTTGATTGTCTAGATGGCTGCAAACCATTTAGTATGCGGGTGCATGGCATAGAAGGGATGTGAACACGCACCGGCTTGACGATACTATACAGATTGCAAGGCAGTAGGGCTAATACCTGATAATAGCTGGCGGCACGCCGCAGATTGCTGCAGCCATTTTTGCCTAGATGGCTGCAAACCATTTCGTATGCGGGGCTGCATGGCATAGAAGGGATGTGAACACACACGGCTTGACGATACTATACAGATTGCAAGGCAGTACCTAATACCTGATATTTGCTGGCGGCACGCCGCAGATGCTGCAGCGCTGCACCGCAAATGCTGCCTTTAAGCATGCTTTGATTGTCTAGATGGCTGCAAACCATTAGTATGCGGGTGCATGGCATAGAAGGGATGTGAACACGCACCGGCTTGACGATACTATACAGATTGCAAGGCAGTACGGCTAATACCTTATATTTGCTGGCGGCACGCCGCAGAGTGCTGCAGCGCTGCACCGCAATGCTGCCTTTAAGCATGCTTTGATTGTCTAGATGGCTGCAAACCATTAGTATGCGGGTGCATGGCATAGAAGGGATGTGAACACACGGCTTGACGATACTATACAGATTGCAAGGCAGTAGGCTAATACCTGATAATAGCTGGCGGCACGCCGCAGAGTGCTGCAGCGCTTCACCGCAGATGCTGCCTTAAGGCATGCTTTGATTGTCTAGATGGCTGCAAACCATTTAGTATGCGGGGCTGCATGGCATGAAAGGGATGTGAACACGCACCGGCTTGACGATACTATACAGATTGCAAGGCAGTAGGCTAATACCTGATAATAGCTGGCGGCACGCCGCAGATTGCTGCAGCATTTTTGCCTAGATGGCTGCAAACCATTTCGTATGCGGGGCTGCATGGCATAGAAGGGATGTGAACACACATCGGCTTGACGATACTATACAGATTGCAAGGCAGTACCTAATACCTGATTTGCTGGCGGCACGCCGCAGAGTGCTGCAGCGCTGCACCGCAGATGCTGCCTTTAAGCATGCTTTGATTGTCTAGATGGCTGCAAACCATTAGTATGCGGGGCTGCATGGCATAGAAGGGATGTGAACACGCACCGGCTTGACGATACTATACAGATTGCAAGGCAGTAGGCTAATACCTTATATTTGCTGGCGGCACGCCGCAGAGTGCTGCAGCGCTGCACCGCAAATGCTGCCTTTAAGCATGCTTTGATTGTCTAGATGGCTGCAAACCATTTAGTATGCGGGTGCATGGCATAGAAGGGATGTGAACACACACGGCTTGACGATACTATACAGATTGCAAGGCAGTAGGCTAATACCTGATAATAGCTGGCGGCACGCCGCAGAGTGCTGCAGCGCTTCACCGCAATGCTGCCTTAAGCATGCTATTGTCTAGATGGCTGCAAACCATTTAGTATGCGGGGCTGCATGGCATGAAAGGGATGTGAACACGCACCGGCTTGACGATACTATACAGATTGCAAGGCAGTAGGCTAATACCTGATAATAGCTGGCGGCACGCCGCAGATTGCTGCAGCCATTTTTGCCTAGATGGCTGCAAACCATTTCGTATGCGGGGCTGCATGGCATAGAAGGGATGTGAACACACATCGGCTTGACGATACTATACAGATTGCAAGGCAGTACCACTAATACCTGATATTTGCTCGGCACGCCGCAGATGCTGCAGCGCTGCACCGCAGATGCTGCCTTTAAGCATGCTTTGATTGTCTAGATGGCTGCAAACCATTAGTATGCGGGGCTGCATGGCATAGAAGGGATGTGAACACGCACCGGCTTGACGATACTATACAGATTGCAAGGCAGTACGGCTAATACCTTATATTTGCTGGCGGCACGCCGCAGAGTGCTGCAGCGCTGCACCGCAAATGCTGCCTTTAAGCATGCTTTGATTGTCTAGATGGCTGCAAACCATTAGTATGCGTGGTGCATGGCATAGAAGGGATGTGAACACATCGGCTTGACGATACTATACAGATTTGCAAGGCAGTAGGGCTAATACCTGATAATAGCTGGCGGCACGCCGCAGATTGCTGCAGCCATTTTTGCCTAGATGGCTGCAAACCATTTCGTATGCGGGGCTGCATGGCATGAAAGGGATGTGAACACGCACCGGCTTGACGATACTATACAGATTGCAAGGCAGTACGGCTAATACCTTATATTTGCTGGCGGCACGCCGCAGAGTGCTGCAGCGCTGCACCGCAAATGCTGCCTTTAAGCATGCTTTGATTGTCTAGATGGCTGCAAACCATTTAGTATGCGTGGTTGCATGGCATAGAAGGGATGTGAACACACATCGGCTTGACGATACTATACAGATTTGCAAGGCAGTAGGCTAATACCTGATAATAGCTGGCGGCACGCCGCAGAGTGCTGCAGCGCTTCACCGCAGATGCTGCCTTAAGGCATGCTTTAATTGTCTAGATGGCTGCAAACCATTTAGTATGCGGGGCTGCATGGCATGAAAGGGATATGAACACGCACCGGCTTGACGATACTATACAGATTGCAAGGCAGTAGGCTAATACCTGATAATAGCTGGCGGCACGCCGCAGATTGCTGCAGCCATTTTTGCCTAGATGGCTGCAAACCATTTCGTATGCGGGGCTGCATGGCATAGAAGGGATGTGAACACACACGGCTTGACGATACTATACAGATTGCAAGGCAGTACCTAATACCTGATATTTGCTGGCGGCACGCCGCAGATGCTGCAGCGCTGCACCGCAGATGCTGCCTTTAAGCATGCTTTGATTGTCTAGATGGCTGCAAACCATTAGTATGCGGGTGCATGGCATAGAAGGGATGTGAACACGCACCGGCTTGACGATACTATACAGATTGCAAGGCAGTAGGCTAATACCTTATATTTGCTGGCGGCACGCCGCAGAGTGCTGCAGCGCTGCACCGCAATGCTGCCTTAAGCATGCTTTGATTGTCTAGATGGCTGCAAACCAATTAGTATGCGGGTTGCATGCATAGAAGGGATGTGAACACGCCATCGGCTTGACGATACTATACAGATTGCAAGGCAGTAGGCTAATACCTGATAATAGCTGGCGGCACGCCGCAGATGCTGCAGCGCTTCACCGCAGATGCTGCCTTAAGCATGCTTTTTGTCTAGATGGCTGCAAACCATTTAGTATGCGGGGCTGCATGGCATGAAAGGGATGTGAACACGCACCGGCTTGACGATACTATACAGATTGCAAGGCAGTACGGGCTAATACCTGATAATAGCTGGCGGCACGCCGCAGATTGCTGCAGCCATGCCTAGATGGCAAACAAACCATTTCGTATGCGGGGCTGCATGGCATAGAAGGGATGTGAACACACATCGGCTTGACGATACTATACAGATTGCAAGGCAGTACCTAATACCTGATATTTGCTGGCGGCACGCCGCAGAGTGCTGCAGCGCTGCACCGCAGATGCTGCCTTTAAGCATGCTTTGATTGTCTAGATGGCTGCAAACCATTAGTATGCGGGGCTGCATGGCATAGAAGGGATGTGAACACGCACCGGCTTGACGATACTATACAGATTGCAAGGCAGTACGGCTAATACCTTATATTTGCTGGCGGCACGCCGCAGAGTGCTGCAGCGCTGCACCGCAATGCTGCCTTTAAGCATGCTTTGATTGTCTAGATGGCTGCAAACCATTTAGTATGCGGGTGCATGGCATAGAAGGGATGTGAACACACCGGCTTGACGATACTATACAGATTGCAAGGCAGTAGGGCTAATACCTGATAATAGCTGGCGGCACGCCGCAGATTGCTGCAGCCATTTTTGCCTAGATGGCTGCAAACCATTTCGTATGCGGGGCTGCATGGCATGAAAGGGATGTGAACACGCACCGGCTTGACGATACTATACAGATTGCAAGGCAGTACGGCTAATACCTTATATTTGCTGGCGGCACGCCGCAGAGTGCTGCAGCGCTGCACCGCAATGCTGCCTTTAAGCATGCTTTGATTGTCTAGATGGCTGCAAACCAATTAGTATGCGTGGTGCATGGCATAGAAGGGATGTGAACACACATCGGCTTGACGATACTATACAGATTGCAAGGCAGTAGGCTAATACCTGATATAGCTGGCGGCACGCCGCAGAGTGCTGCAGCGCTGCACCGCAGATGCTGCCTTAAGCATGCTTTGATTGTCTAGATGGCTGCAAACCATTTAGTATGCGGGGCTGCATGGCATGAAGGGATGTGAACACGCACCGGCTTGACGATACTATACAGATTGCAAGGCAGTAGGGCTAATACCTGATAATAGCTGGCGGCACGCCGCAGATTGCTGCAGCCATTTTTGCCTAGATGGCTGCAAACCATTTCGTATGCGGGGCTGCATGGCATGAAGGGATGTGAACACACACGGCTTGACGATACTATACAGATTGCAAGGCAGTACGGCTAATACCTGATATTTGCTGGCGGCACGCCGCAGATGCTGCAGCGCTGCACCGCAATGCTGCCTTTAAGCATGCTTTGATTGTCTAGATGGCTGCAAACCATTAGTATGCGGGGTGCATGGCATAGAAGGGATGTGAACACGCACGGCTTGACGATACTATACAGATTGCAAGGCAGTACGGCTAATACCTTATATTTGCTGGCGGCACGCCGCAGAGTGCTGCAGCGCTGCACCGCAAATGCTGCCTTTAAGCATGCTTTGATTGTCTAGATGGCTGCAAACCATTAGTATGCGTGGTTGCATGGCATAGAAGGGATGTGAACACACACGGCTTGACGATACTATACAGATTGCAAGGCAGTAGGCTAATACCTGATAATAGCTGGCGGCACGCCGCAGAGTGCTGCAGCGCCACCGCAGATGCTGCCTTAAGCATGCTTTATTGTCTAGATGGCTGCAAACCATTTAGTATGCGGGGCTGCATGGCATGAAAGGGATGTGAACACGCACCGGCTTGACGATACTATACAGATTGCAAGGCAGTAGGGCTAATACCTGATATAGCTGGCGGCACGCCGCAGATTGCTGCAGCCATTTTTTGCTAGATGGCTGCAAACCATTTCGTATGCGGGGCTGCATGGCATAGAAGGGATGTGAACACACATCGGCTTGACGATACTATACAGATTGCAAGGCAGTACCTAATGCCTGATATTTGCTCGGCACGCCGCAGAGTGCTGCAGCGCTGCACCGCAGATGCTGCCTTTAAGCATGCTTTGATTGTCTAGATGGCTGCAAACCATTAGTATGCGGGGCTGCATGGCATAGAAGGGATGTGAACACGCACCGGCTTGACGATACTATACAGATTGCAAGGCAGTACGGCTAATACCTTATATTTGCTGGCGGCACGCCGCAGAGTGCTGCAGCGCTGCACCGCAATGCTGCCTTTAAGCATGCTTTGATTGTCTAGATGGCTGCAAACCATTTAGTATGCGGGTTGCATGGCATAGAAGGGATGTGAACACACGGCTTGACGATACTATACAGATTGCAAGGCAGTAGGCTAATACCTGATAATAGCTGGCGGCACGCCGCAGAGTGCTGCAGCGCTCACCGCAGATGCTGCCTTAAGCATGCTTTATTGTCTAGATGGCTGCAAACCATTTAGTATGCGGGGCTGCATGGCATGAAAGGGATGTGAACACGCACCGGCTTGACGATACTATACAGATTGCAAGGCAGTAGGCTAATACCTGATAATAGCTGGCGGCACGCCGCAGATTGCTGCAGCCATTTTTTGCCTAGATGGCTGCAAACCATTTCGTATGCGGGGCTGCATGGCATAGAAGGGATGTGAACACATCGGCTTGACGATACTATACAGATTGCAAGGCAGTACTAATACCTGATATTTGCTGCGGCACGCCGCAGATTGCTGCAGCGCTGCACCGCAGATGCTGCCTTTAAGCATGCTTTGATTGTCTAGATGGCTGCAAACCATTAGTATGCGGGGCTGCATGGCATAGAAGGGATGTGAACACGCACCGGCTTGACGATACTATACAGATTGCAAGGCAGTAGGCTATACCTTATATTTGCTGGCGGCACGCCGCAGAGTGCTGCAGCGCTGCACCGCAAATGCTGCCTTTAAGCATGCTTTGATTGTCTAGATGGCTGCAAACCATTAGTATGCGGGTGCATGGCATAGAAGGGATGTGAACACACATCGGCTTGACGATACTATACAGATTTGCAAGGCAGTAGGGCTAATACCTGATAATAGCTGGCGGCACGCCGCAGATTGCTGCAGCCATTTTTTGCCTAGATGGCTGCAAACCATTTTCGTATGCGGGGCTGCATGGCATGAAAGGGATGTGAACACGCACCGGCTTGACGATACTATACAGATTGCAAGGCAGTACGCTAATACCTTATATTTGCTGGCGGCACGCGCAGAGTGCTGCAGCGCTGCACCGCAAATGCTGCCTTTAAGCATGCTTTGATTGTCTAGATGGCTGCAAACCATTAGTATGCGTGGTTGCATGGCATAGAAGGGATGTGAACACACATCGGCTTGACGATACTATACAGATTGCAAGGCAGTAGGCTAATACCTGATAATAGCTGGCGGCACGCCGCAGAGTGCTGCAGCGCTTCACCGCAAGCTGCCTTAAGCATGCTTTATTGTCTAGATGGCTGCAAACCATTTAGTATGCGGGGCTGCATGGCATGAAGGGATGAACACGCACCGGCTTGACGATACTATACAGGATTGCAAGGCAGTAGGGCTAATACCTGATAATAGCTGGCGGCACGCCGCAGATTGCTGCAGCCATTTTTGCCTAGATGGCTGCAAACCATTTCGTATGCGGGGCTGCATGGCATAGAAGGGATGTGAACACACATCGGCTTGACGATACTATACAGATTGCAAGGCAGTACCTAATGCCTGATATTTGCTCGGCACGCCGCAGATTGCTGCAGCGCTGCACCGCAGATGCTGCCTTTAAGCATGCTTTGATTGTCTAGATGGCTGCAAACCATTAAGTATGCGGGGCTGCATGGCATAGAAGGGATGTGAACACGCACCGGCTTGACGATACTATACAGATTGCAAGGCAGTACGGCTATACCTTATATTTGCTGGCGGCACGCCGCAGAGTGCTGCAGCGCTGCACCGCAATGCTGCCTTTAAGCATGCTTTGATTGTCTAGATGGCTGCAAACCAATTAGTATGCGTGGTTGCATGGCATAGAAGGGATGTGAACACACATCGGCTTGACGATACTATACAGATTGCAAGGCAGTAGGGCTAATACCTGATAATAGCTGGCGGCACGCCGCAGATTGCTGCAGCCATTTTTTGCCTAGATGGCTGCAAACCATTTCGTATGCGGGGCTGCATGGCATGAAAGGGATGTGAACACGCACCGGCTTGACGATACTATACAGATTGCAAGGCAGTACGGGTAATACCTGATAATAGCTGGCGGCACGCCGCAGAGTGCTGCAGCGCTGCACCGCAAATGCTGCCTTTAAGCATGCTTTGATTGTCTAGATGGCTGCAAACCATTTAGTATGCGTGGTGCATGGCATAGAAGGGATGTGAACACACATCGGCTTGACGATACTATACAGATTGCAAGGCAGTACCTAATGCCTGATATTTGCTCGCGGCACGCCGCAGTTGCTGCAGCGCTGCACCGAGATGCTGCCTTAAGCATGCTTTGATTGTCTAGATGGCTGCAAACCATTTAGTATGCGGGGCTGCATGGCATGAAAGGGATGTGAACACGCACCGGCTTGACGATACTATACAGATTGCAAGGCAGTAGGCTAATACCTTATATTTGCTGGCGGCACGCCGCAGAGTGCTGCAGCGCTGCACCGCAAATGCTGCCTTTAAGCATGCTTTGATTGTCTAGATGGCTGCAAACCAATTAGTATGCGTGGTTGCATGGCATAGAAGGGATGTGAACACACATCGGCTTGACGATACTATACAGATTGCAAGGCAGTAGGGCTAATACCTGATAATAGCTGGCGGCACGCCGCAGATTGCTGCAGCCATTTTTGCCTAGATGGCTGCAAACCATTTCGTATGCGGGGCTGCATGGCATGAAAGGGATGTGAACACGCACCGGCTTGACGATACTATACAGATTGCAAGGCAGTACGGCTAATACCTGATAATAGCTGGCGGCACGCCGCAGAGTGCTGCAGCGCTGCACCGCAAATGCTGCCTTTAAGCATGCTTTGATTGTCTAGATGGCTGCAAACCATTTAGTATGCGTGGTTGCATGGCATAGAAGGGATGTGAACACACATCGGCTTGACGATACTATACAGATTGCAAGGCAGTACCTAATACCTGATATTTGCTGGCGGCACGCCGCAGATTGCTGCAGCGCTGCACCGCAGATGCTGCCTTAAGCATGCTTTGATTGTCTAGATGGCTGCAAACCATTTCGTATGCGGGGCTGCATGGCATAGAAGGGATGTGAACACGCACGGCTTGACGATACTATACAGATTGCAAGGCAGTAGGGCTAATACCTTATAGCTGGCGGCACGCCGCAGAGTGCTGCAGCGCTGCACCGCAAATGCTGCTTTAAGCATGCTTTGATTGTCTAGATGGCTGCAAACCATTTAGTATGCGGGGCTGCATGGCATGAAGGGATGTGAACACACATCGGCTTGACGATACTATACAGATTGCAAGGCAGTAGGGCTAATACCTGATAATAGCTGGCGGCACGCCGCAGATTGCTGCAGCCATGCTTTTGCCTATTGGCTTGGCAAACCATTTCGTATGCGGGGCTGCATGGCATGAAGGGATGTGAACACGCACCGGCTTGACGATACTATACAGATTGCAAGGCAGTACGGCTAATACCTTATATTTGCTGGCGGCACGCCGCAGAGTGCTGCAGCGCTGCACCGCAAATGCTGCCTTTAAGCATGCTTTGATTGTCTAGATGGCTGCCAACCATTTAAGTATGCGTGGTTGCATGGCATAGAAGGGATGTGAACACACCATCGCTTGACGATACTATACAGATTTGCAAGGCAGTAGAGGGCTAATACCTGATAATAGCTGGCGGCACGCCGCAGATTGCTGCAGCGCTTCACCGCAGATGCTGCTTAAGGCATGCTTTAATTGTCTAGATGGCTGCAAACCATTTTAGTATGCGGGGCTGCATGGCATGAAGGGATGTGAACACGCACCGGCTTGACGATACTATACAGATTGCAAGGCAGTAGGCTAATACCTGATAATAGCTGGCGGCACGCCGCAGATTGCTGCAGCCATTTTTTGCCTAGATGGCTGCAAACCATTTCGTATGCGGGGCTGCATGGCATGAAAGGGATGTGAACACGCACGGCTTGACGATACTATACAGATTTGCAAGGCAGTAGGCTAATACCTGATAATAGCTGGCGGCACGCCGCAGAGTGCTGCAGCGCTGCACCGCAATGCTGCCTTTAAGCATGCTTTGATTGTCTAGATGGCTGCAAACCATTTAGTATGCGGGTTGCATGGCATAGAAGGGATGTGAACACACGGCTTGACGATACTATACAGATTGCAAGGCAGTAGGCTAATACCTGATAATAGCTGGCGCACGCCGCAGATGCTGCAGCCATTTTTGCTAGATGGCTGCAAACCATTTCGTATGCGGGGCTGCATGGCATGAAAGGGATGTGAACACGCACCGGCTTGACGATACTATACAGATTGCAAGGCAGTAGGGCTAATACCTGATAATAGCTGGCGGCACGCCGCAGAGTGCTGCAGCGCTGCACCGCAATGCTGCCTTTAAGCATGCTTTGATTGTCTAGATGGCTGCAAACCATTTAGTATGCGGGGCTGCATGGCATAGAAGGGATGTGAACACACGGCTTGACGATACTATACAGATTGCAAGGCAGTACAATACCTGATAATAGCTGGCGGCACGCCGCAGATGCTGCAGCGCTGCACCGCAAATGCTGCCTTAAGCATGCTTTGATTGTCTAGATGGCTGCAAACCATTTAGTATGCGGGTGCATGGCATGAAGGGATGTGAACACGCACCGGCTTGACGATACTATACAGATTGCAAGGCAGTAGGCTAATACCTTATATTTGCTGGCGGCACGCCGCAGAGTGCTGCAGCGCTGCACCGCAATGCTGCCTTTAAGCATGCTTTGATTGTCTAGATGGCTGCAAACCAATTAGTATGCGGGTTGCATGGCATAGAAGGGATGTGAACACACACGGCTTGACGATACTATACAGATTGCAAGGCAGTAGGCTAATACCTGATAATAGCTGGCGGCACGCCGCAGATTGCTGCAGCCTTTTTGCCTAGATGGCTGCAAACCATTTGTATGCGGGGCTGCATGGCATGAAGGGATGTGAACACGCACCGGCTTGACGATACTATACAGATTGCAAGGCAGTAGGCTAATACCTGATAATAGCTGGCGGCACGCCGCAGAGTGCTGCAGCGCTGCACCGCAAATGCTGCCTTAAGCATGCTTTGATTGTCTAGATGGCTGCAAACCATTAGTATGCGTGGTGCATGGCATAGAAGGGATGTGAACACACATCGGCTTGACGATACTATACAGATTGCAAGGCAGTACCTAATACCTGATATTTGCTGCGGCACGCCGCAGAGTGCTGCAGCGCTGCACCGCAGATGCTGCCTTTAAGCATGCTTTGATTGTCTAGATGGCTGCAAACCATTTCGTATGCGGGGCTGCATGGCATAGAAGGGATGTGAACACGCACCGGCTTGACGATACTATACAGATTGCAAGGCAGTAGGCTAATACCTTATATTGCTGGCGGCACGCCGCAGAGTGCTGCAGCGCTGCACCGCAAATGCTGCCTTTAAGCTGATGCTTTGATTGGTCTAAGATGGCTGCAAACCAATTAGTATGCGTGGTTGCAAATGGGCCAATAGAAGGGATGTGAACAGCACATCGGCTTGGACGATACTATACAGATTTGGGCAAGGCGTATGGGCTAATTACCTGATAATAGCTGGCGGCACGCCGCAGATTGCTGCCAGCCATTTTTGCCCTAGACTGGCTGCAAACCAAATTCGTATGGCGGGGCTGCATGGCATGAAAGGGATGTGAACACGCACCGGCTTGACGATACTATACAGATTGCAAGGCAGTACGGCTAATACCTGATAATAGCTGGCGGCACGCCGCAGAGTGCTGCAGCGCTGCACCGCAAATGCTGCCTTTAAGCATGCTTTGATTGTCTAGAATGGCTGCAAACCATTTAGTATGCGTGGTTGCATGGCATAGAAGGGATGTGAACACACATCGGCTTGCGATACTATACAGATTTGCAAGGCAGTTAAGGCTAATACCTGATAATAGCTGGCGGCACGCCGCAGATTGCTGCAGCGCTTCACCGCAGATGCTGCCTTAAGGCATGCTTTAATTGTCTAGATGGCTGCAAACCATTTAGTTATGCGGGGCTGCATGGCATGAAAGGGATATGAACACGCACCGGCTTGACGATACTATACAGGATTGCAAGGCAGTAGGGCTAATACCTGATAATAGCTGGCGGCACGCCGCAGATTGCTGCAGCCATTTTTGCCTAGATGGCTGCAAACCATTTCGTATGCGGGGCTGCATGGCATGAAAGGGATGTGAACACGCACCGGCTTGACGATACTATACAGATTGCAGGCAAGTAGGGCTAATACCTGATAATAGCTGGCGGCACGCCGCAGAGTGCTGCAGCGCTGCACCGCAAATGCTGCCTTTAAGCATGTTTTGATTGTCTAGATGGCTGCAAACCATTTAGTATGCGTGGTTGCATGGCATAGAAGGGATGTGAACACACATCGGCTTGACGATACTATACAGATTTGCAAGGCAGTAGGGCTAATACCTGATAATAGCTGGCGGCACGCCGCAGATTGCTGCAGCGCTGCACCGCAGATGCTGCCTTAAGGCATGCTTTGATTGTCTAGATGGCTGCAAACCATTTCGTATGCGGGGCTGCATGGCATGAAAGGATATGAACACCACCGGCTTGACGATAACTATACGGATGCCAAGCAGTAGGGCTAATACCTGATATTAGCTGGCCGGCACGCCGCAGATTGCTGCAAGCCATTTTTGCCTAGATGGCTGCAAACCATTTCGTATGCGGGGCTGCATGGCAGTGAAGGGATGTGAAAACGCACCGGCTTGACGATACTATACAGATTGCAAGGCAGTAGGGCCTAATACCTATATTTGCTGGCGGCACGCCGCAGAGTGCTGCAGCGCTGCACCGCAAATGCTGGGCTTTTAAGCATCGCTTTGATTGTCTAGATGGCTGCAAACCAATTAGTATGCGTGGTTGCATGGCATAGAAGGGATGTGAACACACATCGGCTGACGATAACTATACAGATTTGCAAGGCAGTAGGGGCTAATACCTGGACAATAGCCTGGCGCACGCCGCATGATTGCTGGCAGCCCATTTTGGCCTAGATGGCCTGCAAACCCATTTCGTCATGCCGGGGGGGCCTGCATGGCATGAAAAGGGATGTGAACAACGCACGGCTTTGACTGTACTATACAGATTGCAAGGCAGTACGGCTAATACCAGATAATAGCTGGCGGCACGCCGCAGAGTGCCTGCAAGCGCTGCACCGCAAATGCTGCCTTTAAGCCATGCTTGATTGTCTAGATGGCTGCAAACCAATTAGTATGCGTGGTTGCATGGCATAGAAGGGATGTGAACACACATCGGCTTGACGATACTATACAGATTGCAAGGCAGTACCACTAATGCTGATATTTGCTCCGCGGCACGCCGCAGATTGCTGCAGCGCTGCACCGAAGATGCTGCCTTAAGGCATGCTTTGATTGTCTAGATGGCTGCAAACCATTTAGTATGCGGGGCTGCATGGCATAGAAGGGATGTGAACACGCACCGGCTTGACGATACTATACAGATTGCAAGGCAGTAGGGCTAATACCTTATATTTGCTGGCGGCACGCCGCAGAGTGCTGCAGCGCTGCACCGCAAATGCTGCCTTTAAGCATGCTTTGATTGTCTAGATGGCTGCAAAACCAATTAGTATGCGTGGTTGCATGGCATAGAAGGGATGTGAACACACATCGGCTTGACGATACTATACAGATTTGCAAGGCAGTAGGGCTAATACCTGATAATAGCTGGCGGCACGCCGCAGATTGCTGCAGCCATTTTTGCCTAGATGGGCTGCAAAACCATTTCGTATGCGGGGCTGCATGGCATGAAAGGGATGTGAACACGCACCGGCTTTGACGATACTATACAGATTGCAAGGCAGTACGGCTAATACCTGATATTTGCTGGCGGCACGCCTGCAGAGTGCTGCAGCGCTGCACCGCAAATGCTTGCCTTTAAGCATGCTTTGAATTTGTCTAGATGGCTGCAACCATTTAGTATGCGTGGTTGCATGGCATAAGAAGGGATGTGAACACACATCGGCTTGACGATACTATTACAGATTTGCAAGGCAGTAGGGCTAATACCTGATAATAGCTGGCGGCACGCCGCAGATTGCTGCAGCGCTTCACCGCAGATGCTGCCTTAAGGCATGCTTTCAATTGTCTAGATGGCTGCAAACCATTAGTATGCGGGGCTGCATGGCATGAAAGGGATATGAACACGCACCGGCTTTGACGATACTATACAGGATTGCAAGGCATAGGGCTAATACCTGATAATAGCTGCGGCACGCCGAGATTGCTTGCAGCCATTTTTGGCCTAGATATTGGCTGCAAACCATTTCGTATGCGGGGCTGCATGGCATGAAAGGGATGTTGAACACGCACCGGCTTGACGATACTATACGATGCAAGGCAGTACGGCTAATACCTTATATTTGCTGGCGCACGCCGCAGAGTGCTGCAGCGCTGCCACCGCAAGTGCTGCCTTTAAGGCATGTTTCATTGTCCTAGATGGCTGCAAACCATTTAGTAGTATGCGTGGCTTGCATGGCATAGAAGGGATGTGAACACAGCACCGGCTTGACGATACTATACAGATTTGCAAGGCAGTAGGGCTAATACCTGATAATAGCTGGCGGCACGCCGCAGATTGCTGCAGCGCTGCACCGCAGATGCTGCCTTAAGGCATGCTTTGATTGTCTAGATGGCTGCAAACCATTTCGTATGCGGGGCTGCATGGCATGAAAGGGATATGAACACGCACCGGCTTGACGATACTATACAGGATTGCAAGGCAGTAGGGCTAATACCTGATAATAGCTGGCGGCACGCCGCAGATTGCTGCAGCCATTTTTGCCTAGATGGCTGCAAAACCATTTCGTATGCGGGGCTGCATGGCATGAAAGGGATGTGAACACGCACCGGCTTGACGATACTATACAGATTGCAAGGCAGTACGGCTAATACCTTATATTTGCTGGCGGCACGCCGCATAGTGCTGCAGCGCTGCACCGCAAGATGCTGCCTTTAAGCATGCTTTGATTGTCTAGATGGCTGCAAACCAATTAGTATGCGGGGCTGCATGGCATAGAAGGGATGTGAACACGGCACCGGCTTTACGATACTATACCAGATTGCAAGGCAGTACCAGCTAATACCTGATATTTGCTGCGGCACGCGCAGATTGCTGCAGCGCTGCATCGCAAGATGCTGCCTTAAGGCATGCTTTGATTGGCCTAGATGGCTGCAAGCCATTTAGTAGTATGCGGGGCTGCATGCATAGGAAGGGACTGGAACACGCACCGGGCTTGACGATACCTATACGGATTGCAAGGCAGTAGGGCTAATACCTTGATACTTTTGCTGCGGCACGCCGCAGAGTGCTGCCAGCGCTGGCCACCGCAAAATGCTGCCTTTAAGGCATGCTTTCAATTGCCTAGATGGCTGCCCAAACCATTTAGTATGCGGGGTTGCATAGGCATAGCAAGGGATGTGAACACGCACCGGCTTGACGATACTATACGGATTTGCAGGCAGTAGGGCTAATACCGTTTAATAGCTGGCGGCCACGCCGCAGATTGCTGCCAGCGCTGCATTTTTGCCTAGAATGGCTGCCTAAACCATTTCGTATGCGGGGCTGCATGGCATGAAAGGGATGTGAACACGCACCGGCTGACGATACTATACAGATTGCAAGGCAGTACGGCTAATACCTGATAATAGCTGGCGGCACGCCGCAGAGTGCTGCAGCGCTGCACCGCAAATGCTGCCTTTAAGCATGCTTTGATTGTCTAGATGGCTGCAAACCATTTAGTATGCGTGGTTGCATGGCATAGAAGGGATGTGAACACAACATCGGCTTGACGATACTATACAGATTTGCAAGGCAGTAGGCTAATACCTGATAATAGCTGGCGGCACGCCGCAGATTGCTGCAGCGCTTCACCGCAGATGCTGCCTTAAGGCATGCTTTAATTGTCTAGATGGCTGCAAACCATTTAGTATGCGGGGCTGCATGGCATGAAAGGGATATGAACACGCACCGGCTTGACGATACTATACAGGATTGCAAGGCAGTAGGGCTAATACCTGATAATAGCTGGCGGCACGCCGCAGATTGCTGCAGCCATTTTTGCCTAGATGGCTGCAAACCATTTCGTATGCGGGGCTGCATGGCATAGAAGGGATGTGAACACGCACCGGCTTGACGATACTATACAGATTGCAAGGCAAGTACGGCTATACCTATATTTGCTGGCGGCACGCCGCATAGTGCTGCAGCGCTGCACCGCAGATGCTGGCCTTTAAGCATGTTTGATTGTCTAGATGGCTGCAAACCATTTAGTATGCGTGGTTGCATGGCATAGAAGGGATGTGAACACACATCGGCTTGACGATACTATACAGATTTGCAAGGCAGTAGGGCTAATACCTGATTAATAGCTGGCGGCACGCCGCAGATTGCTGCAGCGCTGCACCGCAGATGCTGCCTTAAGGCATGCTTTGATTGTCTAGATGGCTGCAAACCATTTCGTATGCGGGGCTGCATGGCATGAAAGGGATATGAACACGCACCGGCTTGGGACGATAACTATACAGGATTTTGCAAGGCAGTAGGGCTGGATACCTGATAATAGCTGGCGGCACGCGGCAGATTGCTGCAGCCATTTTTGCCTAGATGGCCTGCCAAACCATTTTCGTATTTGCGGGGTGCTGCATGAAAGGGATGTGAAACGCACGGCTTGAGATACTATACCAGATTGCAGGCAAGTACGGCTTAATACCTTATATTGGCTGGGCGGCACGCCTGCATAGTGGCTAGCAGCGATGGCACCGCAACATGCTGCCTTTAAAGCATGCTTTGATTGTCTAGATGGGCTGCAAACCAATTAGTATGCGTGGTTGCATGGCATAGAAGGGATGTGACACCACATCCGGCTTGACGATACTATACAGATTTGCAAGGCAGTAGGCTAATACCTGATAATAGCTGGCGGCACGCCGCAGAGTGCTGCAGCGCTGCACCGCAGGATGCTGCCCTTAAGGCATGCTTTAATGTCTAGATGGCTGCAAACCATTTAGTATGCGGGGCTGCATGGCATGAAAGGGATATGAACACGCACCGGCTTGACGATACTATACAGGACTGCAAGGCAGTAGAGCTAATACATGTATATTGCCTGGCGGCACGCCGCAGATTGCTGCAGCGCTGCACCGCAGATGCTGCCTTAAGGCATGTTTCAATTGCCTAGATGGCTGCAAACCATTAGTAGTATGCGGGGCTGCATGGCATAGAAGGGATGTGAACACGCACCGGCTTGACGATACTATACGGATTGCAAGGCAGTAGGGCTAATACGTTATATTTGCTGGCGGCACGCCGCAGAATTGCTGCAGCGCTGCATCGCAGATGCTGCCTTTAAGGCATGCTTTTAATTGCCTAGAATGGCTGCAAACCATTTAGTAGTATGCGGGTTGCATGGCATAGAAGGGATGTGAACACGCACCGGCTTGACGATACTATACGGATTGCAAGGCAGTAGGCTAATACTTGATATTTGCCTGGCGGCACGCCGCAGATTGCTGCAGCGCTGCACCGCAGATGCTGCCTTAAGGCATGCTTTCAATTGGCCTAGATGGCTGCAAACCATTTAGTAGTATGCGGGGCTGCATGGCATAGAAGGGCTATTAACACGCACCGGCTTGACGATACTATACGGATTGCAAGGCAGTAGGGCTAATACGTTATATTCGCTAGCGGCACGCCGCAGATTGCTGCAGCGCTGCACCGCATATGCTGCCTTAAGGCATGTTTCAATTGCCTAGATGGCTGCAAACCATTTAGTAGTATGCGGGGCTGCATGATATAGAAGGGATGTGAACACGCACCGGCTTGACGATACTATACGGATTGCAAGGCAGTAGGGCTAATACTTGATATTTGCCGGCGGCACGCCGCAGATTGCTGCAGCGCTGCACCGCAGATGCTGCCTTAAGGCATGTTTCAATTGCCTAGATGGCTGCAAACCATTTCGTATGCGGGGCTGCATGGCATAGAAGGGATGTGAACACGCACCTGCTTGACGATACTATACGGACTGCAAGGCAGTAGGGCTAATACGTTATATTTGATGGCGGCACGCCGCAGATTGCTGCAGCGCTGCACCGCAGATGCTGCCTTAAGGCATGTTTCAATTGCCTAGATGGCTGCAAACCATTTATTAGTATGCGGGGCTGCATGGCATAGAAGGGATATGAATACGCACATGCTTGTCGATACCATACAGATTGCAGGGCAGTAGGGATAATACGTTATATTTGCTGGCGGCACGCCGCAGATTGCTGCAGCGCTGCACCGCAGATGCTGCCTTTAAGCATGCTTTGATTGCCTAGATGGCTGCAAACCATTTAGTATGCGGGGCTGCATGAATCACCAACATGCGCCGGTCGCCGCGCGTTGGCGCGTTGGCGCCCCGCTGCGCCGGCCGCGGCGCGTTGGCGCCCCGCTGCCCCGGCCGCGGCGCGTTGGCGCCCCGCTGCCCCGGCCGCGCTAGCAAAGGAAGTGCGGTTTGTGAAATCGACGGACAGGAGTCGATTAAACTCTTATCTGCGGTTGAGAATGATTTGTTCTGATAGTTGATTATGATTAATGAGGTATAGTCCAGGGAGCTATGGCAGCGAATTTCAAGCTGCATGAATCCCTTGTCACGGACCAAACACGAACCCACGTTGCTTGCCGAGGTGCTACGAGAGATGCGCCCGTAAAGTCGCCGAATCTCTTCCGACGACCAACCACAAGGCGCGTCCGTTGGTGTCGGGGTTTCTTGGGTGCTTTGGCGCGATGAGAAGTACACGACCCGCTGTCAACAGGCTGTCGAGGTAGTCCATTCGCGGCAGGGGCCTTTGCGTCATGTAGGTGCTCGGAATCTGCACGCGATAGATTTCCGCCTTGGAGGCCGCCAGCAGCTATAGGAGCAAATTCAGGTGAGTGAACCAAGGCGACATGACAACAGCAAAGGGCTCCTTGCCTAGGGCAGCGTTACAAGAGCTAGGGGCGACAGTACACGGGTTTGTACACGAGAGATGCGGGCGTTCACCTGCCCCCACTGCGGAGATGCGGCGGGTAATCCCACCCTTTACGGCGGTCAATTCGATCTCTCCACCCTCCGCATCTCTTGCTCGCCAGTCGTGCCAGCGGTGGCCTCAGCCACCGCTGCTTTGACGTCCGGGAGGACGTACCCGTCGTCCCCAATGTGGGCCTCCGGGTTCCAGTGCCGCGTCTCTTTCGCCGCCGTCATGGTTCTCGCCGTCTCGCATACACGAGCCCACGTTGCTTGCCGAGGTGCTCCGAGAGATGCGCCCTTCAAGTCGCAGAATCTCTTCCGACGACCAACCACAAGGCGCGTCTGTTGGTGTCGGGGTTTCTTGGGTGCTTTGACGCGATGAGAAGTACACGACCCGCTTTCAACAGACTGTGGATAGGTAGTTCGTTTGCGGGCGGGGCCTTTGCGTCAAGTAGGTGCTCGGAATCTGCAAACGATAGATTTCCGCCTTGTAGGCCGCCAGCAGCGGTAGGAGCAAATTCAGGTGAGTGAACCAAGGCGACATGACAACAGCAAAGGGCTCCTTGCCTAGGGCAGCGTTACAAGAGCTAGGAGCGACAGTACACGAGTTTGCACGCGAGAGATGCGAGCGCTCCTATGCCCCCACTGCGGAGATGCGGCGGGTAATCCCACCCTCTACCTTTAAATTCTCTCCACCCTCCGCATCTCTTGCTCGTCAGTCGTGCCAGCGGTGGCTTCAGCCACCGTTGCTTTGACGTCCGCGAGTACGTACCCGTCGTCCCCAATGTGGGCCTCCGGGTTCCAGTGCCGCATCTCTTTCGCCGCCGTCATGGTTCCCGCCGTCTCGCATACACGAGCCCACGTTGCTTGCCGAGGTGCTCCGAGAGATGCGCCCTTCAAGTCGCCGAATCTCTTCCGACGACCAACCACAAGGCGCGTCTGTTGGTGTCGGGGTTTCTTGGGTGCTTTGACGCGATGAGAAGTACACGACCCGCTTTCAACAGACTGTGGATAGGTAGTTCATTTGCGGGCGGGGCCCTTGCGTCAAGTAGGTGCTCGGAATCTGCAAACGATAGATTTCCGCCTTGTAGGCCGCCAGCAGCGGTAGGAGCAAATTCAGGTGAGTGAACCAAGGCGACGTGACAACGACAAAGGGATCCTTGCACATGGCAGCGTTACAAGAGCTAGGAGCGATAGTTCACGGGTTTGTACGCGAGAGATGCGAGCGCTCCTATGCCCCCACTGCGGAGATGCGGCGGGTAATCCCACCCTCTACCTTTAAATTCTCTCCACCCTCCGCATCTCTTGCTCGTCAGTCGTGCCAGCGGTGGCTTCAGCCACCGCTGCTTTGACGTCCAGGAGGACGTACGTACCCGTCGTCCCCAATGTGGGCCTCCGGGTTCCAATGCCGCATCTCTCGCCGCCGCCATGGTTCTCGCTGTCTCGCATACACGAGCCCACGTTGGTTGCCGAGGTGCTCCGAGAGATGCGCCCTTCAAGTCGCCGAATCTCTTCCGACGACCAACTTCAGGGCGTCGACAATTGTCACATCTCGCCCCCTCCTGACGGCAGTGAGTGGCGCGCAGCAATTGAGAAAGATGATGAGGAGCAGCCCCCCCCCCCCCCCTGCCACGCTGTCGACATTGGCAGGACCCGAGCCGTAGTCCGGGTCTGCCATGACGAGGGCTTTTGCCGGGCCATTTTACCAGGGGACGACATTCGCATCTGCCGGTGAGCTTCTTGGACATACTCGTTGCAAATCCCCCGCAACTCGTTGTACACAAGCCGGTGGTCTTCAGAGGCCAAGAAGGCCCGCATGTTCACCGTGCTGCCTCTCGTCCCTGCCCCTCTCTTGCAGTCTGAGGTCATCGGGTATCGCGGATCGTGCATGACGTGTTAGAGGTCGTTGGCAGACAAGGACGAAAACACGAAGCGGGTGGGAAACGGGGCGGGTGTCACCACTCATGTCGAGATGCGCGACGGCGAGGTGCGCTCAACGCAGCCCACGGCGCCCTGATGAGAGATGCAAGCGAAGATGCGAGTCCGCGTACCGTTGGAGTCGCTCCTGGGAGAGGGACCAAAGGTGGCACACCTTGAGGCTTGGGGGGTCAAGCTGAGGCTCGCCGTGAGGCGAAGGCTGCGAATCTCCGGCCGCGGGCCATAGCGGTCCGCTTCCATGTTGCCCACCGCCCGGCTGCATGGGCGTCATGGGCTGAGTCGTGGGTATTGGCGCCCGAGACGCCCTCCTGCCGGAACGCAAGTGCATCTGCGGAGAATCTTGCGCCATGGGGGTCACTAGCAGTGTGTCGGGAGCCCTGCTCGTTGGGTCAAAGCCAAGTGCAGCCGCAGATGTCCCCGCCACGCACAGAACTCTGCAAGCGGGCAAATGTGCGTTTTGCTCTGCGAGGACGGTCTGCCATGCTTTTGTGCACCGAGAAGCGTTAAGATGCCTCAAAGATTACAAGCGCGAGGGAGCTTGCGAGGGGTAGATGAGTGGGAAGCACAGTGGCAGCGTAGCATTCGAGGCCACAAAAAACGGTTGGCGTGGAAGGGTAGCGACGCATCTCGTCAAAGGGCGGTGGACAGGCGTGTAGTACATAGTGAAGGTTCATTTCACTGAACAGTACCTCGTACAGTGTTGGCAAGAAAAGGAAGCCAGTTTCACAGTACATTCGTACAGTGTTAGGCTGGACTCAAATTTGCACCCCCCAAAAGGGGTACAATATTGAGCTAAGGGGGGTGCAATTTTGAGTCCAGAAATGTGCCCATTTTGACTCAATAATCGCCCTTTTTCCCATCGGACGGCGCAGATTCGTCTGCCATCCCGTTGCTGAAGCTGCACAGCACGTCCGGGGATCACCCACACACACACACTTTCACGCGTGGCCTGGACTCTGCACCGTTTGCGCATCACTCCTCCATCCCGCCTCGTGCCGGATGCGGGCCGCTTTTAGGCGGCTTGATGTGTTGATTTTCTAGTATTACTTTTAGCGGTAGGTGGATTTGCTACCGCCCTTTTTGTAATTCACACCAGCACCTGTATAACTGTGGGACTGATGGCCAGGCTCCCCCCGGCTCCGCCGGCCTCTGCACGCCCGCGGGACACTGTGTTTTTTTTTTTTTTCGCCACTGGGACACTGTGTTACTGGGCTACCGGTACTGGGTATCATCCGGGTCACGGTCAGCTCCAGACCATCCGCCGCGACACTGTAAATAAACTACCACCTCTGCTCATCGTCGTTGTCAGCATCACCTACGTGGGCAAGCAGTGCCGGCACACTTTTGCTCTCGATGAAACGAGTGTGTTAAGCAGACAGCTGTGTTAGGCACCCTCAGCTTCCTGTAAGGTTTCTCTCTCTCTCTCTCTCTCTCTCTCTCTCGGCACCCTCAGTCCGTGCCGCTCAGCTCCCTGGCTTGCCACAGATCATCACCCGGCTACTCGGTATCCTTGGAGCCAGCGGCTGATCGGAGCTCATCTAGACTTTGGCGCGCTGTGCCGCGGCGGCGAGTGACTCGGCCATGCCGCCGCGCCGCCGGTCTCGCGCGTCACCGCCGGCGGACGAGCAGAAGGGCATTGACGCGCCGCCCGCAGCAGCAGGTGGGGGCGCCCGGTTGCGAGGGGAGGACGGTGTGGGGGGGTTGCGGCTGTCTACCCGCCCACCCACACGCACACACACACGCACACACACACACACACACACACACACAAGCCCTCACACACACATACGCACGCGCGCACACAAATAGAGAGGGGGGGAGGAGGGGACAAGAGAGAGAGAGCGTACAGGGAGCCGCCGCAGGTGGTTAAGGGCATCACCGCATCCCGAAAGCGGATAGACAGCTTAAAATCCCAGACATTTATCCATGTACGTACGTATGCAAACATCCACGCATGCACACCCATTCAAACACTCACGCACTCCCATGCGCACGCACAAGGTTGGCACGCCTTGCTCTCTTGGCACATGTGTGGTGATGTGCCGAGCGGAGGGGAAGGGGAAAGAAGGCGCTGGGGGGGGGCGGGGGGGGGGGGGGGGGGGGGGGGGAATTCCTGCCGATCTTCTTTTCCTCGCGATGGGACACCGCGTCCTGAGAGGATAGCGTCCACCCTGTGCAGGCACGCTGGGCGAGGTCAGCGCGCAGAGTGTGCAGACGCTGTTGTCGCGCAGCAACAGACGCCGCGCGGCCAGGGGACTGCGGGGCGCCACCCCTGCAGCGGTGAGTCACCCCACCGCTGCTCATGCAAGCTGCTGATGGCCTTTCGGGTGGGGGTCAGCAGGCGCAGGGGGTCACATGCATGTCATTACCGAGCGTGCCGCTGCAGATTGGCTCACGTCAGCACGCACCTCCACACCCGTAGGCGGCGGAGGACCTAGCCTGTGGCGCGCGGGCGGTGGCTGGGCATGAGGAAGATGGTGATGGTGGGCAGCTGGCGGTGGAGACTGGCGTGGCGGAACGTGACGCCGGGAGGCAGCTGCAAGCGGGGGCAGGGGAGGCTTCGGAGGCCGAAGAGGACACAGGCTGGGAGGTGCGGCTGCAGTCCTGATAGGGGACAGGGAATGGGGGAGGGGGGGGGGGGCTGACTGGCTGGTGGCTGGCAGTGGGAGGGGAAGGAGGCGGCGCATGAGGAGCACGACTGGGAGGAGGTGGAGGGTGGCGGCAGCGAGGAGGATGAGCAGCAGCGCGAGGAGGAGGAGGTCATCGAGATCAGCGACGGCAGTGATGGCGGCGTGCAGGATGTGTCGGCAGGTGAGGGCGCCGTTGCGGCCGCAGCGGCACCCCCCTCTCCCTCCCACTGCCTGAAAGTGTGGGGTTGCCTGGTTGGCTGAGAGCACTGGCCACCCGCCTGGCTGCGCAGAGCGGGGCGCCAAGCAGGCGAGCGCAGCGGAGCGGCAGCTGGTGCGCCGTGCGCGGCTGCTGTGCCTCCTCGCGCGCGGCCGGCTGCTGGACGCCGGCGCGGACGACCCGGTGCTGCAGGTTGTGCCAGCTGCCGCACCTATCATTGGCGATGGCGCGGCGTCCGCTGGTCACCAATGCAGTGTCACATCCCACAGTCATTGTGTCACACATGTCGGCCTGCGTGGCTGTCTGTCTTTGTATGTTTCGCGCCCACTTTGTCGTCATTTATATTCGCCGTCAGAATGTTGATCTTCTTTGCCGCCTTGTATTGGTCGATATTATCGATGAACCAATGGTCAAGCATCCATCGTGTTGGGTGCGACATGGACAATTGCACACCGTCGTCTTCGATGTATATGTATATGTATATGTATATGTATATGTATATGTATATGTATATGTATATGAATATGTATATGTGTATGTATATGAATATGAATATGAATATGTATATGTGTATGTATATGTATGTTTGTGTATATATGTACATGTATGTGTATGTGTATTTGTATTTGTATGCGCATGTGTATGTAAATGATGATAAGCCAGGCTGGACATGGACTGGGTTTGATTATGACTTAGTGCATCGCCCCGTAGTGGGCGCCACTGCACGTCCTAATACCGGTACGCGCGCGACAAATCCGCCGATGTTTCGACGTTTGTAGCGGCAAACACACCTCGTATGCAAGTTTTCCACTTTTCCTAGCCGGTTTATTCTCTACAGTGTCGCAGCGGCGGGGCACACAGTGCTGTGTGTGTGTGTGTGTGTGTGTGTGTGTGTGTGAGTGAGTGAGAGAGAGAGAGGGGGAGAGGGAGGGAGAGAAAGGGGGGGGGGGGGGGGAGAGAGAGAGAGAGAGAGAGAGAGAGAGAGAGAGAGAGAGAGAGAGAGAGAGAGCTTGCATGTGGGCACTCCAACCGGCAAGAAGAGACCACACGATGGCCAAGGGGCATCACCCCAACTCTATTGGGTGTGTGGTTTGAGCTTCACAGGTATATACATGTGTAAGTAAACATATGCAAATCTACGTGCATGTGCAGCAGTTTGTTGTTCTACGCAGCGGTGCCTCAATCACACTGCCCCTTGGCCGCACGGAGGCTGCCGGGGCTCCGGAGGCGCAGCGCTCCCAGTGCTGTCCGGCAGGGCGACGCAGGCTCGCTCAGTCCCGCTGAGCCGCCCCTCCAATAACCCACGCACGGGTGGCTGGGCACTGCGCAGGCCTCGCTGCTGTCCTTGCTGCCGCGGGAGGTGGCGGACGCGGTGGACTCTCGGGCGGGATTGTCGGCGGAAGACCTGGCGCCGGTGGTCGCCTGGTTCCGCCGCACATTCCAGCAGGTATGGCAGCCGCTGCGCTATGCATCGCGATGTCTGCGCAGTATCCCCCCCCCCCCCCCCCCTCCCTCCATCCGCCTCTTTGCCACTGACTCAAACACACACAGACACACAGACAGGCACGTACATATCGGGGGGTTGGGGGTTTTGGGGGGGGGGGGGGGGGGGGTCAGTTAAAGGTATGCGGGCTGATTTACGAATAGACAAAAAGAGAGACACATTGAAATTTGAAAATTAATTTGAAATTTATTACAACTGCGAGTCTGGTGCCCCACTCGCCCAGACTGAGTCGCTCTTAGGGCCTGCCCTCTCTAACCACTATGGGAAACGCAAATATGTAATCACAGCTCAGGCTACCGGCCATCCTCCTGTGTGTCCAAGCCCCTCCTCCTTCCAGTGGGCTATAGCTAACACAGCAGCGCCCCCCTCTCTACCTAAGGCAGACCCATCCCATCCAGAGCTCAGCCAGAAAAGAGACATAGTAGACAGACATAAAGGAGGGGGTGGCCTACAGCGAGGCTGTGGGCCTTTGAAGCGCTACGGACAGGTATCCGCTACGAGCAGTGTGTGGAGACGTTTTGCGCGTGTAACACTGCATGCTGGGGCTCCCTAACGGGCCTCCCTCCGCAGCACGTTCCATGCTGTTGTGGCTGTACTTTTGCCCCTGCTTGAGGCTTTTAATCCGGGCCTGGTTGCGCCTTGATGGCATTCAGCGTCCAATTTGCCACGAACTGCAGAGAGTATGCAAAGTCACTCACCGATGCCGTGAACGTTGTCGCTCCTCCTCCTCCTCCCTGGCGCCCTCAATCCCCCCCCCCCCCCCCCCCCCCCCCCCTTCCCCCCCTCTTCTCCTCCTGTTGCCTAGGTGCCATTGGGGTCGGCGGAGCAGCTGGCGAGTGAGGTGGCGGAGGAGGGAGACGCTACAAAACCAGGCGCAGCGGTGCACCGGGCGCTGGTAGCTGCGGCGGCGGCGCGGCGTGGCTCAGCGGAGGAGCTGGCGGGCGTGGCGGTGGCGCTGCTCCGCGGCCTCGGCTGCGTGGTGCGCCTCGTGGCGGTCCTGGAGCCGTCGCCGCGGGAGCGCTCCCTGCGCGCCACGGGTGGGTGGCCCCGGGAGGGACCCGGCGAGCCGGGGCGCTCGTCACTCGTGTCTGCCCGGGAACATGTGTGCTGCTGGGGAGCGGAGGCTTTATGTCCCGAACTGTCGCGCGCTCTGCATTTCAGCTTCATCAAGTGGAGCTGTCAGCTGTCAAATTATAGAGACACGTTATTTTAACGTCTGAATATGTATTTAATTAACCGGAAGTTGTTGCATGGATGTGCGGCCGAATCCGCGTACTCATACAGTACTAGTCCCAAATCAATATCCGTTACAAGCTTCCTATGACATCAGGCTTTCTTCCTACCGCAATGCTGCATCACCGGTATCTCTATCTATTCATTACTGATTCAGTGTACAGCTTGGTAACGGTACCTCGCAGGGGGGGGGGGGGGGGGGGGGCTGGAGCACTTTCCGTCTAGCCTAACATATAGGGAGCCCATACACAATCCCCTGGCTAGTTGCTGTTATGGCGGGGCAGCTGTGCTTTCCCCATGTTTCGGCCTGATTTGTACCCTTCAACTCAGTGCTGTGTTAGAGGGAGGGGGGGGAAGGGGAGGCAGCTTGTATATCCGCAGTGGGCGCACAGATGTTTCACCTTGATAACCAACTAAGATGTTTCAATGCAACAACTGTGAAAGCGGCGCCTACACCGACTATGGCAGGACCTGCTCTGAACGAAATATGTTGTATATGGAGTACCGCTCGACCAGTTTAGTGTATCATGCGCGCGCGTGCTTGCGCAGTGAGCAGTGTCTGAGCTGTGTGATATCGTCGTGTCGCCTCTTCTGGGTGGCGCTGATCTCGGCCGCCGCAGCGCCTGTCGTCAGTTTCACTCCTGACTCGCGTTTCAGACTGTCGAAGCGCCGTCGAGAGCACTCGTGCCCACACCAAGCACGATGGGACCCCACGAGAGCAGTAATGGTACGTTTTCCGCAGTGGGTATTTCTAAATGCGGGGCCCTCCGACGACCACCCGGTGCAGGCAAGATGGCGCGCGTGCGGCGCAGCGGCGACGCAGGGCAGGTGAGGCCGTCCCTATCCGGAGGCTAGCTGCTGCTGCCTTCCCGTCGCACTCGAAGGGCGACAGCTAAGCACGATGTCGGCGATGTGTTCTCGTGGGCAGGGCGGCGGCCGGGCGGTCTCCAGCGGTCCCGCGACTTCCTCTTCCGGCCCGGGATCTGTTCCGACCGGCGCGGAGGAGGGATCGCCGGGCAATGCGAGGCCGCAGCGGGGCCGGAAGAGGGGCGCCACCTCTGGCAGCGTTCCGGCGACAGGGCGCTCGACGCGTGGGCGGGGGCGGAGGAGAGGCAGAGAGCGGGACCGGGACTCCGGGCGGGCAGCGGGTAAGCGCGCACTCAACTGTTTTCCGATCCAATAGCGACAATGCCGACGAGTTGATTCATTGTACATATTATGTCGTGTACGGTATTTTCCGAAACTAATTTGTCATTTTCTTCGTGCGGATCGAAACCTGCTACCACTGGCCGCTGCCGTGCAGGCGCCCAATCGGAGGAAGGCACCGCGCCCGATGCTTGCGGCGCTGCGGAGCCAGAAGGCGCCGCAGCAAAGAGGCGCCGGGGCGACCTCGAAATGGAGCGAGAGCTGGAGATGGCGCTGGCGGCGACAGCGATCGCGGCGGGCGTCGCACCCGCTGTCGACGACAGTGCGCCGGCGGCAGCGGACCCAAAGACTGAGGAGGGGAAGCCCGGGAGCGGTCCGTCGGGTATGCCCCTGCTCCTGTCATTTGTTTAGCAAACTGCTTCCAATCCATCACGTCAAGCCCCTTCCCTCGGCAGTCGTGTTACAACTGCGGTAGCAGTGGTCGACGTCCCAATTTAAGGATCTCAAATTCCAAGACTGAACGGATTGCGTTAGTTTGGAAGTCGCGAAAATGAAATTCTCGCCACTCATCGGAGCCGACTCGTCGACATATCACTTCAGTCAGGATTAGATTGTTACCCATCACAACTACATGCAGCGGCACATCTCGTTTCACAGCAGTCGAACAGTGATGGGGCCTCGATCCGCTCAATTATGGACACTGATATACATGGTAAAATTGGCAGAGTAGTCGTGAAATCATTGCGCACCAGTGTAGGGAGTAGAGTGCCGGGTTCATCCCTAAATCCCTGCTGCTGCATGGTGATTTGTTACTGGATGATTTGGGGGGGGGGGGGGGGGGGGGGGGGATATAAAAAATTGAATGTGATGACTACATCATGTCAAAATCATAACATCCATCATCCATCATTTGCATACATACTATTGTTCAATAACCACGGACGGACGCATGGGAATCCCTCGTTCTTGGAGTATTATTTGCCGCGTCACCGCAGTGTGGGAGCGGACGGCAAAGTTTGCATGCGTTGTTCTTTTCCCATGCAAGCTGGGCGCCGGTGTATCTGTTGAATATGCCCCACTCGTACATGGGCTGTCCCATGGCCTGCTTGTTGCTGTGATGCATGTCAGGGTGGCGACTGAGGATTGGGTGTGGTATGCTGTGTGCCCTTGCGGCAGGCGGGGCCGCCTGGTCGCGGCGGCTGCCGCCCCACGAGGTGTGCACGCACTGGGCCGAGGTCTTCTGCGGCCGCGGCTCGACGGGGCGCTGGGTGCACATGGACGGCGTGATGGGCTACGTGGCGCAGGAGCTGGCGGTGGACCTCGGCGGCCGCTTCCCGGGGCGCCTACGCGGTCGCCTTCCGCCGGCCGGCGGCGCCCAAGGACGTCACCGCCAAGTACATTGGAGGCCGTCAAGGTGCCGCCCCCCCCCCCCCCCCCCCCCCCCCCTTTCCCCCAATGGAGCCTACACCACCACCACCGCAGCAGATGACGGCTCACATCAATTCATCGTCCAGGCTTCAATTTTTACAGTCGCTGCCCTCACTTTTGAATCATGGAGCCTGAAAAGGCAGTCTCCATTTGAACGACTGCATTTGCGATGTGCATTGTGTTTATTTTGTAGCCTATATGTATCCCTAGATGCAGAGCCTTGTATAGCGCTGTGCGCTGGCCCCTCTCACTGGAATATGGGACACCGCGAATGGTAAATGCTGTCGTCAGGCGCCTTGCTATGCCACTATGAGCGACTGTGCCAACGCTGACCGGGCACCTTTTGGCATCTCAACCATGACAAGCGTCATATTGATAATATTGGATGCCGACGGGAGTCGTTATTCAGATGTGCGCGTGCCGAACTATCGTTACTGCAGGTAAAGGACTCGAAGTGCGTTGACGCCGACTGGTGGGAGGAGACCATGCGCCCGCTGCGCCACGCGGAGGCCGTGGGAGCGCACCCCGAGGCGGCGGCCGTGCCATCAGCGCGCACTGCCACCTCCGCTCCTGCGACGCCGAGGGCCGCTTTAGCCTCCGCGGCCGAGCTGGAGGACAGCCAGATGGCGGCCAAGAATGAAGGTGCTAACCGAGGCGCTGCCCACGACTGTCGACGGCTTCAAGTCGCACCCGATGTACGTGTTGAAGCGGCACATCGGCAAGTACCAGGGTTTGGTGCCCGGCACCAAGGCGGCGGGCCTGCACCGCGGGGAGCCCTTCTACGAGCGCGCCGCTCTGTCGGAGCTACACACCGCGGAGCGGTGGCGGCGGGAGGGGCGCGTGGTGCGGGAGGCGAGCTGGCGTCGCCCTTCAAGGTCGAGAAGAAGCGAAAGGTGCCGCCGCCCCGGCCCGAGCCGAGCTTCATGCTCCGAGGTTCGCCTGGCCCTCCCTCCCCACCCCCTCCCCCCCCCCCCCCCCCCCCGGTCCTTCTCTCCGTTTCAAAAGGTACGAACATGCAAGACGTGCCGGAATTCGGACAACGGTATCCGGGAGTCACGCGGCCGTGTCGTGTTCAGCAGCAGCTGGCAAGACCCTACTGAGCGCCGTCCCTTTTGTCCTCTCCGCTGTGAAAGTCTATCCCGCTACCCTGTAGTTACGTTGCCGGCCTGATTGGCAATTCTGTAGCACGCGAGGCGATGCACCTGGCGTGATAATAACTCTAGGATGGGACAAACTTTGGGGTTGCTTGGCACCTTTGGTTACTGTTTTGCACGAGTTGTCGTCGAGACGAATACGGGTGGATAATACGATACTGTGGAAATATATGCATTGGCATGCGTGTCGGCTACTGATGGTGTTTTGAATCCACCCGTCGGCATGTACGTCGGCAGGGAGGGGGCGCGGAGGGGGGTGGCGCCGCCCGCCCCCAGCGGCCCTCCGCGGGCCGAGGACCTGCCCTCGCTGCCGGCGAGGCTGGGCTCGAGGATGGGGAGGAGGCCGGAGTTAACCCGCGCGAGGCGATGCAGCTGTACGGGCTCTGGCAGACCGAGGAGCTGGTGCTGCCAGTGGCTCGGGACGGAAAGGTCCCCAAGAACGAGCGGCTGCAGGTGGACTGCCCGCCGTACGCGGCCGCCCTGCCCGGCGGGACGGTTCACCTGCCGTACAAAACATCGCCGCCCGCCTGCCGCAAGCTGGGGCGTCGACTATGCGCCCGCGATGGTGGGCTTTGAGATTCGCGCTGGGCGGAGCGTGCCCAAGTTTGCGGGAGTCGTCGTGTGCGAGGAGTTTGCGGAGGAGGTTGAGGCCGCACATCTGGACGCAGAGGCGCAGGCCAAAGAAGAGAAGAGCGCAAGGTGGATACCCGCCCCTTCCCACGTCGACGCCCAGAGCCACAGACTCTTCATGACCCCCTCCCCCCTCCCCCCCCATCAGCTGCGCTCGACACTCGGTTTATGCTGCGCTATAATGTGCATCGCTACCCGTACGTTCTCCCGGGGCCATAGGCCGAAGCCACCCCAGCACTTGACCTCGTGTGCCAAACTGCAGTCGTAGGTTCCGGCATAGCCCCTTGAACCATTGCCTCATTCGAACTCCGAAGGGCTAGTGTATCAACCAGGGAAACCCGGGACACGCCGGGTCGATATCGCCCTCGGTGGCTCAGTGCGAGATCATAAATTGAACCCGGACCTCTCAAATCACCACATCAAGTGACCACCGCCGACCGAGCTCGGATAAGAAATGTACCAAGGGACGCTACTGGTACCCCGTACGAGTAGAACGAGCCGACGATGCGCTGCGGACGAGGTCTGAAAAGTACATAGACCGCGCTGATGAGCTACCTAGGTATGCGACGATTATATACGGGTAGAACAAATATAGTATATATAGTACATCGTCGAAATGTTTCTTGTACACCACTCCACAAATGTTGGACAGGTCAGGGCACTGCGGGCGAAGACACCGCGTGGCGTGTCCTACCTGGTTACCCGAAAACACAACAGACTGGTGCGACTTATACTAGAACTATCTATTTGTTGTATTGATAATATCGACGTTTGACGTAGCACAATACATAGGCGGTGGGTGTCATTTGGGTTTCCTAATTGCTCGTACTATTTGTGGCCTACGGACTGGTGCATCACGGCCCTTTTGTCTAGACGTTTACGCAATAAGGCGAATGTTCATCGTAAATATTCGTCTTCTTTTGGTGTGGTTCATTTCCGCCCTCTCCTCCGATCCCCCCCCCCCCCCCCCCCCCCCCCCTCCCTCCGCCGGCCCTTAACCCCCCCTCCCTTCCCCTGCCCCCTCTGTGTGCGACCCGCAGGAGCGCGACTTGTGTGACCGCACCTGGCGCGGCCTTCTCAATGCGGTGTGGATGCGCGTCAAGCTGGCAAAGCGCGCTGAGGAGGACAGCGCCATGCCGCGCCAGGCAGTGGGGGGCGGACCTGCGGGCCCAGCTGCCCCCGACACAGCCAGCGCCGGCACCACCCGCGCCATTACAGCCGATTCGCTGGAGCAGCCAATGTATGACGCCCTTGCGGACGCAGACTATGAAGAGATTTGAGGCGCTGCTTGTAACACAAGTGTACAGCGCGCGCCATGGCAGCTCCCTTCGCGGCAGCGCTTGTCAGCCTGTATCTATGAGCGTGAATTGAGAATCTGCGATGTTTTGTCTACTTCATTCTGCCCTGAACCCTGGCGTTGCGGAGCTGCCACAAGGGCTGCAGCTGAATGTTGGCGCAAAGGTCCTTTTAGCGCAAATTATGAGCAACCATCTTTCGGTTTGTCAGAGGAGGGAACCGCAAGTGTACGTAACTACTATGGCAAGGAGCCAAGGTGTAATACACACTGGAACGACGCGATTTATGTATGCCACGTGGTTATGTCCTGGTGTATACAAGCGGAAACAATATCTTGTCCAGCTCAAGCACGAATTCGCCCTCATGACATACCCTACAGAGACGGTATATGAAGTAAGACGGGATATCCTGCTGTCGCCGCCGTATATATATTATTGCACGACCCCTTGATGGGCGAGAATAGCTTGGTAGGCTTGTTGCGGTGGTCAATTTTGCCCGCGCCACGTACAACCAGTATACGAGACAATAATGATAT
>VCJN01001586.1:0-17634 GCA_006384855.1 Tetraselmis striata
ATGCGTGGATGATGTCCGTGGCTAGGGCGCGGTTTGTTGGTTTGGCCAGCTAGGCCCGGATTACACGGGCCACCGGGCGGCGTCAATCTGTACTTCGATGGTTAGCGGCAACGGCGGCGGCAGTGACAGGCTAGTCGTTCACGATGGCGGGGGGGGGGGGGGGGGGGGGGATCATACGCGGTGGAAGCGCGGCGGGGATCTTTAACCAGAGCTCGAACGAAACCAATGTGAGGTACAGTAATGCCCTAATGCAATTAGAGGCAAGAAGGCAAAGGTTGTGAGGAAACAGTATCGAATGTTACATGATCATCAGTTGCTTCAACTATTTAGCGGCAGTCAACAGCACAGAGGCAGAGCAACGGCAGAGCAGTTTAGCGGTCAGCCTTGGGCATTGCGGAAATATAGCCTCGGGGAATGTCAGTAGCAGCATCGGGGATTGTTAGTAGCAGCATCGGTGATTGGGATTGATAATGATACATGATATGCGTACATGTGAGGATATATCCTATACCCTCACTAACCCTAGATTACCATAACCATGTTAAGGCGCGTAGCGCGCGCCCGATGTCGGGCTGCGCCCGCGCCCTGTCGGCCGCACTGCGCCTGCTGATATATCAGCACGGCGCCACGCCGACTGTAATCATAATACTCTCACCCTCACAACCTCGGAGTAGCATAGACTCTCGCCACCATAAGCGCATTCCCTCACAGTACATGTTACAGTACGAGTTACAGAAGTACGGCAGGTAATGATATGATATAGGAAATGATAATAATATGAGATGAGTGGTTATGTGGGTATAGTGCAGGGTTAGGTGTAGTCCTAACAACGCCGGTGTATTCCATTCGCGTGTTCGGCCACTCGGTCTTTAAGTTCTTCACTGGGAAGCCGTAATTCTCGAGGACCAAAAGCACGGAGTAAAGCATCATCTTATGTTGCCACCGTGAAAGCGTGCAGCAGAGTTTAAGCAGAAAATATCGTCAAAATACGCCCCTGGCAGGCGCAGTTTCGAATAGTCGGCCTCAAGGCTGCCCGAGCGACAATATTTCAAGCCTTCCGCGAGCAGAATATTATGGATGACTCGGGCCCACAGATGTTGTAAAGCCGGTGACGACGCGACGCCCATCATGGCGAAGCGATATCGGAAATACTCGTCAGTAACCGGATGTCTGAACCCCATATAGTCGAACCCCGATATACATGGGCCAATTGTAGAATCCGTCCGCGAGGTCAAACTTCGCGAGCGAATCAAACCGTTGGATGCCAAGGAGTACATCGGAAAGGAGGTCCAACTTGCACGCATGTCACGCGATATTCGGATTCACTTCAGACCGAAGGACATCAAACCCATTTCGAACCTTGTACGGGTCATGTTTGATAATGCACGCGATCGCGCTGACCGTCCATGGCCCCTACTGCAAGGGGCCTTCGACATACCCCTGCTCGTGCAGCCGATCCACCTCCATTCCGCAGCAGCGCCGCCTTCTTGGCAATATCGGTAATTCTTCTTCCGCAGCTTCGGCTGTCGCCCGGTCACTGCTGTGCGTACCCATGGTGCAGTGCCTCCTTCAACTCCGCGGGAACGTGTTCAGATGCTAGTAAAGCGTCGACGTTGACCCGCATCCCGGGCTGATGAATATCGTATACGGTGCCCAATCTCCCCGGTTGCGCCTCGTACCACGCCGCCCATTTCGCCGTCGCGTGCGGTGGTACGTTGAGCGTAAGCATGGCCGGCATGTCATGCCTCCTCGTGCCTAGTTCAACATACTGCGGCTCGGCGTCGGTGCTTCCCATCTTAAAGCGCCGCCGGCAAACATTCGCGTTGCGAATTAGCTGCGTCATGTCCTCATGCGACACGGAAGAGTACGATGCAATATCAGTATTACACAACCCCAGCATCGACGCTAGCTGCACAGCCGCCAGTCGCTGTTACGCCGGGCCCGGGGTCAGCCATGGTTGGCGAAGGCTGCCCGCCCGCTCATCGCACCCTCCTGCCGCTATTGTGGTCACACCTAGGACCGCTATGGAGAAAAGAAAGCGGTAGCGTCTTTCCTCGTCGAAGCGGTCAGCTACGACTAACACCAAAGCCGACCCTGAGGGGCTCGGGGAGCCCCTTCCCTGTCATTCCTTAATCGGTGACGCCCTCGGGTAGCCGGGCATGGGGGGCGACACGCACCTTGTCTTGAGTCGACCCGCTCGGGCGTGTTTGGCCCCACAGCGTAGGCATGGTCGGGTGATGGGTACGTTGACGGGATGCTTACGCGCATTGTGCTGGTCGGAGCCGCACGGAAAGCACGGTTTACGAGGGGGCTGTGTCGGCCCGTCACTCCCTCCGCTGCCGCCTGCTCCACTGCCTAGGCCGCCACCACTGGCCAGGCCCGGCCCAACACTTGGCTCGATCCACAGCGCGTTGACGTTGCGCCGTGCGAAGAGGTTGAGTTCTTCTTGTCGGCTGTCGTGGAAGTGCGGCGCCTCATGTGCATTGAACAGCTGCAGCTGGCGCATGACTGCGTGCTGCAGAAAAACGTCCTCCGGCCCGAAGGTAGTGTCCGCCCGCTGGCGAAAATCATGATCGTGCATGTTGCAGAGATAGCGAAAAATTGTGTCCCACGACAGCTCTTGGCCCGGTCGGGCACGACCCTCCTCGAGCCTCAGCTTGGTGCCGTGGAGCAATCTCAATCAAACCCCGACCCGCGCCACTCCTTCACGGCGCCACGCACCCAACTGTGTAGACGGGTCGAACCACGCCACGTCGCGCACACTCATCAGCCGAGCGTGATACGCTAGCAGGTTCCGCCATTCTAAGTCTCGAGTTGGCGACGGTGGCTTGTGACCCTTGCACGGTTGTAGCCCATCAGCTCCAAAAACGCCGGACCTTTCTCACCCTGGCCACGCGCCGTGTAATCGACTTCCATCGGATAACCAGTATGCAAATAATGCCCTTGGCGACGAAATGGGCCGGCCCACCGGATCGGTGTTGGCCTTAGCTCCAATGAATTCTAAATAATCCGCAAGCGGTTCGCCTGCGGTATTATGGTCATCTGACGGGTGCTAGATAGTAGCGGGCGTACCTTGGTTAAGGTCAGTGACATACGTACGTCACCTGACGCCCGGGCGCCGGACGCATGGGGCCATAAGGTAACGGCGCTCCAGCGAAATCGGCGTTCAATGGTGGGTACGGTGCCGGAACGGGCGCGGAGCGCTTAAGGCCCGCCAAGGTCTGCTCGACGCCCTCCATCCGGGTAGCGATCCCTTGCTCCAATTCCATTACCGCCGATAGGGCGGCTCGCTCTCTCTCCGCGGAGCTGACGCCCTCAGACGGTTCTCTCGCTGAAGGTACCTGCCGTAGTTGTTGCTTGCGGCTGTCGTTGGTTGTTGGCGGACGTCGGCGCTTCAACCAGAGCTGACGGCATATGCTGCGGGTCACGGAAGAAAGTCTCGTGCACCGGTAGCGGTAACACAGACTTCGGTCCCACTAGCTCGTTGTCGTCGTCCAGTTCACGTCCGAGTAGGAGACCCCATTCTAAGCGTGTGTCGTAGTACACCGCGCATACGTTTTTGTACTGCATGTCCGTGAGCGCGAAGTCTTCGAGCATCTGTGTGCATGACTTGACATCACCCGTGGCACAAAACTCGCAACGCACCACCTCCTCCGGGAAGTCAATCTACATATGCTGGTCCGGTGTCTTGCCGCAGATGCAGCAAATCGTAACCGGTCGATGAGGGGCCCGGCCATCCTTGTCCTTCTCCAGAATCTGTAGACCGTGGGCCTTGTGGTAGTCGCAGTGCAGTGTGTTACCCGACGGGGCATGCGAGCAACGCTTGCCATCTTTCTGTGGTGCGCCGCACCTTGCTGGTGGCAGGCCGTTGCCCGAAATGCGCACCAACGGACTGTCGTATAGTGCCGCGTATACGTAGCGCGTCTGGTCCGCTGAGCTCAGCGCCATGAGCTGCTCTCGGCCAGGAAGATGGCGGCGGGCTAGCATGGTCAGCTATCTCCCACCGTCGTCCGTGTTGTCGACGAAAAGGTCCTTATGCACTTCGGCAACGCTTAGCAAAAGACGCAACTAATCAATCGTTGTGCGACCGTCCCTCCCCACACGACGCATCTCAGCCACCAGCGCTGCTGGGGTCCCGAGGTGAGCGTCCCCTTCAGCCTCTGTTGGACGACTCGAGTTGGGTGCCATGATGAGGTGGAGTAGCGGTGTGTGGTGCAAAAGCGAGGGAAGGCGAGACGGTAGTCTTGTCTGAGCGATTAAACAGTCGGAACTGAGCTGGATCTTCCAGACCTCCTAACTTTGTAGTGGGATAGCCGAGGCTCCTACGACCCCCGCGGCCCACTACACCCTGACCTAGTGTCGCTTGATCTTCCTCTTCCGTCACTCCTACGGTTGTTGGCCCTTTGGAAGGCAACGCTTGTGCAAATGGTTCAGCTTACGCAACACCTGTCGGGAGGCGTTACCAGAATTAGTTGGATGTGAAGCGGAGAGCGCGCGACGCGCGCGGCCGTGCCGCCCCTTCCAAAAACATTATTTCGCCGCCACTGTCACCACAGCTCCGAAGTCGACTAAATAGCCGCTATACCGCTATACAAATCCACCCAGCAGTGCCAAGAAAGAGTAGTACTAAAAAAGTAGGACTTACCGTACGTCCGTACTAGACCCGATACAGGGACGGTACAGGTAGTCAGCAGGCGGTAAGCTCGACGGATATTTTGGCCTGCGCGGAATTATTACGGAATCTAGAACGGATACATTGTTGATCTATCTAATAATCCATGCGAAACCGTTCCGAAAGGCGGCGACAGACAGACACACAGACACACAGACAGACTCACAGACTCACCTCGCAATTAATATGGCAAAGAAGGTATAAAGATAAATATGATTAGCGACTACATGAGCTAGCTGCAGAACGCGATATCAGAAAATCACCAGAAAAGGACAATCGATAAGGTCCTCTACAGCAACTGCGAGATGGTAGAGATGATTACATGTGCTAGCTGCAAAATTCAAGAAATCCATGCAGAAATCCAGAAGAAAATCCAGCTACGGGCCACAAGAGGCGGGAACCGCCATGACAGCCACCGATCAGGCATCGCCACAGATGGTAAAGATGGTAGATTGGTTATTTCAGCACACAAATTTTGTTCCGTACTGTACCCGTAGTACCGGTACGGGTAACTACGCGCTGTATCTGTCGAGCACCGATGTCTTTATGACCCCCCCCCCCCCCCCCCCCCCCCCGCCGCCGCCCGCGCCGCCCCCCGCGCCGCCAGATACACAAAATACAGCGGCAGGTACCAGCAGTATATCTTACATCGAAATACTTTACCAATTAGAGATGCACATTATATTAAATAAATGAGCTGGCTGCATAAGGCTATATCAGAAAATGACGATAAAAGGACAATCGGAAAGGTCCTCGGCAGCAACTCCGAGGTGGAAGCAGTAGCACGAGAAGATGCAGAATGGGCACGAGCCCGCTACAGGTATATCCTTACTACCCTGATCCGACCTTCCCCATGTCCCGTGACAACGTAACGACCAAACCCGAAGCAAAGTCAGCGGGCAACATAAAGTCATCAGCCACGTATGCAGATAAGGACGAATATGATTATTACGTACCAGCTAACATTTCTAAAAATGAACCCGTGTCTAATAATACACCCGTTAACTCTGCAGCCTTCAAGGCCATGCTTTGCACCCTCGATAGGGCATGTGACCGGACTTAGGGCCTCAAAGGGGTCACATTGGTGGGTGTTGGCAAGGATGTCAACGCTGTAGCGTGGCGAAGGGGGTTGGCTGCACCGGTGGGTCGATATCTTGACTACCTTTTCGAGTTAACGCTCAATACCACCCACCAAGCATATGGGCTCCTCCCCCCACTTGCGAGCTACGCACACACCCTGACGTGGCCGCCCTCCGCCATTGGTGTTGCCATCATTTGCTCGCGGTTGCTTGGAATCCGCCACTTCCGGCAATGGCGGAGCGACTTAGGCGGACAAGGGGCGGGTGCGCCCATCTCCCCGGTCCGACGCGATAGTCGATCACCGAGAACCCGCATTGGACAACCATCTTGCCCCCGTCCTCACACCCACTAGACTGTGCGTATGCGTTACGATATAACGCTCATGATTTACATGCTTGCCCGGCTGCATTCTGTTTTGTATGCAGCCTCTCCGCGGCCAGCCGGCTGCGTCCGATGGTGCTGCGCAAAATCCCGATGCTAGCGGCAAGCCGGCCCCGCTCGCCATGTGAGGTTCGGTCGTGTCTGCTCGGCTAAACGCAAGGGCCTCGATCCCCCGGTCAACGCCGTCCACCGCCGCCCTAGGCGCCACCAAATCCCCTAGTACCAATCAAGGACCCGTTGTTGCAGTTGGGGGAGCCTTTCCGGCCGCGGAGGCGGCGCAAGCGCCGAACCCCGCGCCCATCCTTGGTGGGCAGTAGCGCGAGTGTATTTTAAGTGTTTTATTATTAACGCGCCGCCGGCCCCGAGACCGGCTTTTTCTTCCCCGCCCACTGCCTGTGATTTCATTAAAATCAACGGCACGACGACCATTGACACACGTCCCACATGATCCTAGTGGACTCTGCAAACCCCAAGAGAGTGGCAAATTGCATGACTCGGCACTGAGTGGGCCTTGCTGCTGAGGAGCGTTAACGCCCGTACATTATTAGTTATATTAACTGATACTATTAATTATAACAAGTAGACACGTTGCATGATTGTGGAATCGAGAGAGCCGTAAGGATCAATCATAGTAGTCGCTACATTGTACAGCCCCGCGTCCGCCGACCTGCCGACCCGGGGCCCGGTGTCCGTCCGGCGACGGGGACGGCGACGGAGACGGTCGTCCGGCGACGGACGTTGTACATCGTCTAGCATCCGGGTCCGGTCCACGCGGCGGGCTCGGCGCTTCGCGCCATGCCCGCGACGTAGACATGACGAACGGCGACGACCGGCCCGACGGGCGGCGGCCGCGCGCCCGGCCGACCGGTACCCGCACCGGTTGTCAGCATGTAAGCGCAACGGTTATTTTGGCGTGCGCGAAGTAATGACGGAATCTATAACGGATTCATTGTCGATCTATCTAATAGTCTATGCGAATTCGTTCCGAAGGTCGGCGATGACAGACCCGCGCAAAGACTCACCTCGTAATTAACATGGTAGGATAGGATTACTACAGTGCACAGTTACACTATAGTGTTGTACACATCGTACATGTAAGGAAGTAGTACAACACTACAAGAAGCGCCATTTTATGGCTATATGAGGAAGGCTCAACGAAAGTTTGGGGGGGGGGGGGGGGAGTCGGAGCAAGAGCATGCAAGGCGGAAACGGAAACGGGCGGGCGCTGCCGAAGATGACAGGTGAGCTGCATATGGCGTTCCTAAGCACCTCCCCGGCGGCCGGGATCGCACAGCTTGCGGGCGATGGGGCAGCCCGTACTGAAAGATGATGGTACCGGCAACTTAAACGTTTGAAACCGACAAAAGACCACCATACGGATCGCACTAGGACAACCCAATTGTAGGGTAAACGCCATAAACACGTTTATAGCATTTCAAACATGCAATCGAAGTTGGTTTTGCCAGTTACATGCGGTTGGATCGTTTACGACTGCTAGCGTGGGCACCAGTAAGCAGGCGTGCCGACCATACGAAGGCGGAAGATGTCTAGAGTTGTAGAAGGGTCTCGCGCAGAAAGGCCAAGAACCTCGATATCGAGGCGCGGGCGCAGAACAGACGCGGATGGGAGATGTGGAGGTGCGAAACGCGCGGGTCCGACATAGGCTGGACGTGTCGCGAGATCAAGGCGCCGCCTTTCGACAGCGCCATGCATCAATTGCCGCGCGCCATGGCGGCGTGCGGCATGAATCGGAATTGTAGCATGCGAGCAGAAACGGGCAAGTTGGCGCATACCGCCCAGCCGAGCGGCACAGGTAGGACGAGTACGAACTGTGCGCGCGGGCGCGCGAGCGCGTCGCGTGCAGCCGGATGAAGTACGTTACGTTGTACGCGACGCGACATTAACTGTAACTACTGCACGTGTACCGGCGCGGTGTACATTGCGAGGGTTGGTCACGTTAACCCGCGCGAAGACGGCGGCGTACGGCCGTTGCCGTCAACAGCGGCGGTCGCCCCGCCGCCTCGCACCAGGGGTGGCACCTGAAACGCATAGCGCATTAGGGCGCGGGCACATGGGACTCAATGTGGTTGTGATGTACCGGTTCTCATGTGTGTTGGGGTCGGTTGCCGGCGACGTCGAGGAAGACTGTCCCGTTGATTCGGTAAGCTGCCGGCGCGGGTCTCACATCACAGAGTGTGGCGAGGCGGTCGCCCGGTGCTGCATCAGGGACGGCTGAAGACCATCTCACAAGTCGCAGACCTACGATGATGCCACGAAATGCATAGGTCGCGTAAAGTTGCGGAATTGCACCACGGCGGGCAGTTCGTGTTGTCAAAGGTGGGATGTTGTGACGTCGGGAACGGGTTGGCCGGCGTAGACGAGGCTATGGCAACCTACGTCGGCTCGGAAAGATCCCAGTGTTGTCGGGATGGGGGTAATGACGAGACCGTCGCCGTTGCTGCACCATCGACGGCCGCCGAGGTTGTGAACCCGAGTCGGACAAGAGTAGTTATGGCTACCACGAGACGTCGAACACGCAAGGTGGTAGGGCTACTCCCCGGCGAACACCTGCCATGTCACCTTCTCGGACATTATCACCTCGGAAAGAATCCACACGCTGGAATTCATGTGGGGAACACAAGCCGAATGAGACGCAAAGGCTAGCCGTCCTTCACATGCGGGAAATGCGGACGGCACCTCTGTGAGGTGTAGTAGTGCAGTGCAGTATCGAGACAGGGACAAGTCGTTTGATAAGACGGATTCTGGTCACATGCCGGTTGGCCGCCGGCTTATAACTGGCAGGTCGCGGCATATCGGGCAGTAGCAGTTAGATGGCACCATATGTACTATAACATATGATGGCCGCGGGGATCACCCTCGGCACTGGGCGCATGCAAGCATACAAGTATAGTCGTAAAGATAATGGGGATGGTTTACAAGTATTATGCAACAAGTATGTGTAACAGTGGTGAGGGTATAGGCGCATGCAGAGGCAGGGTTTGGGGAACATACCCTAACATTTCTACCCCTCTCAGAAAACAAAGGCAGGGGTCTCAAAGGTTGAGGGGAAATCGGGCAGGGTATTTTGGGGCAAGTTCACGTAGTGTGGGCGGCAAAACAGAGCAGACAAGGCGGGTGTGCGGCGGTGGGCATAGACATTGAGCATATCAACCTTTCTGAGACTGCAATATGGCTCCCAAGAGAATGCAAAGAGTCATATCCTTACCATTGCACAAGGAGCACAAGGGCAGGGCCGCAAGCATAATGATCGGTATCATGTTGAATTATGTGGGCACGAATGTTTGCAACAATGAATTCATCTTGCGGGGGGATAAGTCTACCAAGGACGATATCCGGAGGGGTATTAGGCGAGTAGCAGCGGCGTAACTTGGAAATATGAAACACAGGGTGACATCCCATGGTCGGGGGGCATTCGAATGCGATGTGATGCCGGGAAGGGTATTTTTTGGACGATCGGAAACGGGCCGAGGAATCGTTGGCGGAGTTTTCGAACATGCTGATTTCGTAATAACAAATTATCGGTGGACAACCAAACTTTATCACCCTCGTTAAATCCTTCAGGTCGGGAGCGGCGATTAGCCGAAGCAATTTGGTATGCATCAGCAAGTTTTAATTCTTCGGATATTATGGCATGGGTGTTACGCATATAATGGATAATGTCGACATGGTCATCACAATCCAATGGTTGGGATAGTAGGGCCGCAGGGACAAGAGGGCACATGCCATACCGAGCCTCAAAGGGTGAGCGTTTTATAGCGGTGTGGTAAGTATTGTTGTAGGCGAGCTCAGCAAGGGACAAGTTATTGAGCCAGTCGTCATGGTATTGGTGTACATAAGAGCGTAGAATTTGCTCTATAGTGCGGTGCGTGCGTTCGGTTTGTCCGTCAGTCTCGGGGTGAAACGACGAGCTTATATTCAGTTTGGTGTGAAGGGAGCGAAATATTTTTTCAAAACGCAGAGGTGAAGCGGGGATTGCGATCGGACATAATCGTGCGACATAAGCGAGGGTGTCGGAAAATGTTGTCAATAAATAACCGAGCGAGTCAATGTGAATAATACATGGGATGAATTGGGCCTGCTTAGTGAAGTTGCAAACATATGTGACGATTGTGTCAACGCCATTTTTGCAGAGGGAAGCCGATTATAAAATCCATTTAGATTATTTCCCAGGGGCGGGAACCTTTAGGCAGTGGTGACATGGAGCCTATTGGTTTTTGGGCAGAGTTGGTCTTAATGCGTTGGGCAAATTCTGCCGTAACGGCGAACATTATTGCGCATGCGTGGCCACCAAAAGGTGCGCGATATATTAAGGAGTGTGCGTTCGAAATCGGGGTGACAGGGGGCATCATGGAACTGACCGATAATTAGATTTAATAGCGTATCGTCGAAAGGAGGGAGGCAGATTTTATCGGCCATCCAATTGAGGTCATAAGCAGAATCAAAGCGAGCTCCATTGGGCAAGCGGGATCCCGCATAGGTGGGGTCGAGTTTGTAATCGGATTTAATGCAGGTAACGAGAGCAGGGTCTACTTGCAAGTGGCACATGGTGGATAAGAAATCCTGCATGTTTTCGAGGTCTTTATTCTCGAGCAATTGTTGATCTAGCGTTGTTAAGTCATAGCGAAGATCGGGGCGACGAGACAGGGCATCGGCCTCATTCTGAGAGCCTTTGCAGTACACAATTTCAAGGCAGCACTGGTTCATCAGTGCGGGGGTGTTTGGCCAAGTATGCGGAGATGGTGTGTAACCACAGTGTGTGGCGGCGGTCCAACGCCGGTTGGGTAGGGAGGCGACGAAGGTTGGCATGATCAGTAATAACAATGATTTTGGAGCTACCCTCTATGTAGCAGCGCCATTCATTTATCGCACAAACAATACCAAGTAGTTCTTGATCGTCATTAGTGGGATATCGGTGTGGGTTGCTTTGAGTACTCTGGCATAATATGCACAAGGGCGAAGGTTGCCATCAGAGTCTTTTTGCAGGAGTACAACGCCAAGGGCGTATTTGGACGCATCGGTAGGTATAACAAATTAATTCGGAGTCGGGGCCGGTCTGCGGGAACATGAGCACTGGAGCGGAGCAAAGGGCTTGTTTAAGAGCATTGAATGCAACATGTTCACGCTCACCCCATGCAAACTTTTTTGTCTGTCTGCATGTGTCATAAAGTGGGGCAGCCATATGGAAATATCTGTGTACATACCGTAGGTCGGTAGAAGTTGCAAAAGCCTAAGAATTGTTGTCTTTGTTGTTCCGTGCTGGGCGGCGCCCGGTCTCTAACAGCCTTAATTTTATTGTCAGAGGAACAGAGCCGCGGCGTTTAAATAAAGCCAACGAATAGGAACAATAAAGCCTAAGTATTCGAGTTCATTTCGGCAAAAAGCACTTAGGCAGGCGAAGACGAATGTCATGTGCAGCCAATAGGCTTAGCGTGGTGTCTAGGTGTCGTAAATGGTCGTCGAGGGAATTGCTGAAGATAAGTACATCGTCGAGATAGATAAGATTAAATGAGTTTTTTTGTGTGGTGGTAAAACGTGGTTCATCCAACGTTGATAAACATATGGGGCATTTGTAAGGCCAAATGGCATGACCAAAAAATGAAATTGACCGAATTGGCATTTAAACGAAGTTGTATGTGTCTAGGAATCTTTTGGTGGTTGGTGGTACCCCAAAGCAAGGTCATGGGCAGAGTAAACGGCAGCTCCCAAGAGCATATCTAATAACATGTCCGCATGTGGGATCGGAAATTCGATGCACTTAGTATATTTGTTTAATTGGCGATAGTCAATGCGGAGGCGTAAGCCACCATTGCCTTTGCGAGCAAACACCACGGGGGCGGCATAAGGGGGAAATGACTCCTTGATAAAACCTTTATCTAAAAAATCATTCAATTGTCGTTTTAAATCTTCCAATTCAGCAAGGAAGCGGCGACATATTTTGGTGGGGGGGGGGGGGTGGTGGGGGGGGGGGGGTGCATCAGGGACTAATTGTATTTCAAAGTCAAACACAGGGCGGGACACCGGGAGGGTTTTCAGCGGTTGGCATGTTTGTTTATGCTATTTCAGTAAAGCTCTAATGTGTTCAGTATATTCATGGGATTGGTTTGCTGTGGTTACCGCAGTTACCGTGATGTATGGACTCAGCGGTAGTGTCGGCTGTGGCGTCGTATTCGCGCAGGATGGCGCAGAAAAAAACACAGTGTCGGGGTCTTTTTATGTATCTTCCTGGCCATAGCATTGGCGTGAATAACATCGACATTATGGGAGCGGGGCTCGACCGGACAAGTTATAACGTGGCCGTCAGAAAATGTGAGGGAACCTGACGTCCATTTAACGTCTGGGTTGTGCTGTTTCAGGAAAGAAGGTTCGAGAACGCAGTCGAAATTATTTTGCAAAGGTGTGATAATAAATTCAACATCAGCGGGGTACCATCGAAATCTAATTTTAGTGTACACGACTGTGAAGCCAGGGTCATACGGCCATCTGCCATAATTATGCGGATTTTGTTCTCAGCATATTAGATGTTTTTTCGCATTCGAACATACCCCTCAATGATAAAATTAACACAAAGTGGCACCACAATCTAACATCATACTGGAGGCGGGATGTCCGGGTGGTCCAGTAATTTAGGCATTAATAAAAGCAGGTCATTGTTAGAGACATTGCGGTTACAAACGCTTTATCAGTTTCAAACCGAGGTTGGTGGGTTTTTTCGATAACTTTGTTGGGCTGGTATACTTCCCTTCAGACGCAAGCTCAAGAGCCTTAATGTGCTCACTGCGCATGCATTCGTCGTAGGCAGTGACAGCTCATTCATGATGGAGTCGGCCAGGTACATATCAACAAGCCAAGCTATAGTTGGCACATGTAAGGTGTCAGTGGCAGAGGAGGCAGTGTGAAATAAATAAGTGCCAGCCTCGAAAGTATGCATTTTTTAATGTTTTTTTCACAATGACCTACCAAGATTTTCCCAAGGCAGAGTTCCAGCGGGGTAAAATAATAATAGCCCGGGTGTCAAAGGGGGAAACCTAGCGCTAGGCCGCAAAGTGTTCGAGCATAGACATGGCATCCGAGTCCGAGTCCGATATACTGAGACTCTCGCACTGAAATAACACACTGTCTCCGATATTACGGACAATAAACATAACCGGGCTCACCTTGGCTCCGGGATGATTAGACCGTTCTCCGAGGGAAATAGTGCGAGTTAGTCATACTATGAACATGCGACCGAACCGAGGTGACCTCGAGTCCGGGTTACAACGTGCGGTTGACGACATAATTTCACAGCTGTACCAAAAGCGAGGTGACCTCGAATTTATTATGTTGGACACGCGAAACCAACGCGACCGTGCGTGTTTGCACCCATGCACTACGACTCGTGGCTGCATAGATAAGGAACATCATGTGGACTACTCCGTTTGACATACCCGTTTCGAGTGCATCTCTTTGAACCAAGGTGACCTCGATTCCGGAGCATGTGGTTCGAGCACTTGCCATAAGCGAATCTGCAGTACTCGAAGTGCTAACGCAATGACGAAACCTGGCACGCTTGATGGTGATTGTTGGTGCACGCATATGTGACGCTAGTCTCCTTGTCAGTGTTTAAGCGCATATGCATCAACCGATAAAGTATTTTCCCCACGTCAAGGCTCCAGCCCAAGATCGCTTCACTAAATGCGGGATATGCGTGATGTGCACTGTGCTGATCCGGACTTTTGACTGCCCCGTCAGCATCGAGTAGATAAAGAGAGGCAAACACTGGGAGCGTGTGGCTACTGAGCGCCTCCATGTGGAGGCAGCCATCCTTGAGTCATGCCAGCGGCCAGACATGCTATTTTGTATGTGAGATCGACGGTATGGACTCCTCAAAGACTCTACTACCCCACTCCCCGACGTGGTCCAAGGACGTTGTCAAAGACAAGCTCCTCAAGGCCCATCTTACTTCCGTGAAGTGCAACGGCATGTGCCCCGACGAGATGTACGCCTTCACTGACATCTTTCCTCACGACAGCTCATGCACAATCACGGTTATGTGGTTGATGATCCTTAAGGACCTAAACCGTCGAGGGTTTAAAGAGGAATCTGAGCCGCTTCGCAAGATGCACTTTCATCTTGACACCACTTGCCGAGAGAACAAGAACTGATATGTGATGTGCTTTGCGGAGTGGCTTGTAGCCACATGCATGGTCGAGGAAGTCGTGCTATCCTTCCTCCCCGGCCGTCAGGTATGTACTCACCCGTGGAATCGAGGTCACCCCCGTTCTAGAGCGCGTCACGGCTGGGCTAACTTGTAGCGCCTCCACTCATTTCATATCGACTGTCTTGCATGCACACCCACGAGCGCGTGGGGCAAGTCTTCCGCCAAGGCCCTCGCGACGACTCGGGGGGCACTCCGCCAAGGCCCTCCCAAAGCTCTTCCGAGAGATGAGATGCGTTTACTCTAGTTTGCAACTTTGAGATTCTCGAAGGTAGCATCGGCTGGAAGGAGTTTCTCGGTGGCGCTTCACCGACGAAGGGCAAGGTCCTCAGCATCTCACATGCCTACTAGTTCTCAGTGAGGAAGCCCGAAAAGCCCATCGACCATGCCGTCCAGGCCTACCTTCATGTCCCAGTGGCCAGACACAGATGTCCACGGCCCGGAGGAGTTCGTGAAGTACGTGCCCGAGGGCAAGCCGTCCTACCTGCATGGCCTCCCCGTTTTCCACTCGCACAAAGACGGGAGGGTCAAAACAGTTCCTCTCAGCGAGGTCGGTCCAAAAAGCGGTTTGGCGAAATGGAGAGCCATATTCTCTTTTTGGCGGCAAAGTTTGACTTGTGTGCCGACGACATTGAGGAGTGGGTTCACACCTTGCGGGAACTGCGGGAGAAGCAGTGGGAGAAGCCGCGTCCGTTCGACAAGTTTTGACACGAAGACGCTAAAGAGCTGCAGGATTGGATCCGCAACTGCCCTCCGTGCCCGGCACGAGGAGGTACTGCCGATACGGCGGGCACTGCTGCTACGGGCATTGCCGCGCAGCCGGAAGCTGGCCCCGCTGGCCACAACGCCCATAACGCGGCGGAGCTGCCCAACAACGCCGAGGTCACCGTGGGACGTATGATCGAGGTCATGGACGGTCTCATGCGGTTGGAGTGAAACCCCGGGACCACCATCGGACCTGGGAAAGCCAAACGATGACTCCATCAAGCAGTTCTTCGACGCCGGCCAAGGCAACTTGGTGATTATGGACATTTCCAAACACCACGAGAACATCACCGAGGCCGAGCGCCGCGACTTTTCGGCGATTGGGAGGCGACACTATCCATGGGTAAGATCCGAAAGCACAAAGACCTGAGGGAACCCGACGAGTGCAAGAGGCCACTGAAACTGGTGTCGTACGAGTCATGGGTCCCCGACCGCAGCGGCAACCCCGATATCCATCTATGGCTTGCGGTAGACCTCGCGCGCATCGAAGCCCGCCCCCTTCCCGACACCAGCTGGGAGGTTGCTCAAACGATGCCATGGCGTCCAGTGACGGCCTTGCCCATGCGTACGTACGATCGGTACTATAGACACCTTGGCGGCGTCGCGTCGTCGTCCTTCACGACAAAACTTCATTGGCACGAGCGTCCCCGCGGTGTCGATGCTCCGGAAGACTTTCGGCGGTACCGAGAAGGTGTTAGAATAATGGGAGCCTAGATCGAACTTTTGATCGTCATGCAGTTCCAGAGCCAGGAGCGGGATGGCGGAGTGTACCTCCCTCAAGACAGCTTGGATCACATTAATGCTCCGCCTGGAGTATATTGAGCTCAGGACCTTCCTTACAACCTTCCAGATTAACGACCCAAGAAGATTGAGGCGGCGCGTAGGATGCGCTTGGTGCAAACGTATCTCTCCAAGGGCCGCAAGCGAGCCAAGATATCGCAGATGGATATCGACCCTAACGCGAAAGTAGCTTGACTTCACTGCGCGGACCTGTTCAATCTCGACTACCACCACCACTAGATAGCACCTAGGCATTGTAGCTAGCAACTACTAGCCCCCCCCTTTAAGTCACACATATTTCGAAAAACACCGGCGGACGCTTATGCGCTATTTTCTGATGCCGACGCACTGTTTGCGGCTCGCAACACATGGTTTCGGTGCATCACAATAATGTGTTGCATTTCCGAGTGCAATCCAACACAAGCATAAGCGTGTCTTTTGCAACCCAGAGAGAGTGTCGCCAACCACCGGCCATCTCCGTTCCGCAATTCCCACATCGCAGATTGGACCGACCAACTGTTGGGGTTTGATGTGTAACATGCGTTCAAAATAAATGTTAGGTTCGTCAAAAGTTTCATGGTTGCGGTGTTAAGCAATGTTGGCCTCAAAACCCTTGTTTTCAGGGGACCAGACACACGCCACAAAATAATCTAAGTGCCGACGTCTTGCCCCCGGGCTAGCATGGATGGGTCAACGTGATGATAACGGATACAACTTGGTACAGATGCTGATCACGGAAATAACTTGGTACTGCATTGCCAAGTAACGTGGGCCGCGCTGTGGTGTTAGTATGGCTAACTAAGTCTGTAATAGAAATGGTCTATCATCCTTCGAAACCATAACATTGCCATTGCTATTTTCATGTATGATCAAAGCTAGCATGCAGCAAAACATGGATGATAATAAAAGCAATGCAACAGTAAAGTTCCACAACATAGACAAGCTCCGAAACCATCATGTTTGTCATGCAGCCGAAAGGCATGAAGTGAGGACATGAATAATATGCAGATGATTGCTCCGAAACCAATTGCGGTGACACATTGTTACACATGGCCGGCTCTCAATTGGAAAGTAGGCGCGGCCGCCCAAGTGCCTACGCGCACACATGAGGCCGCTTGCGGCAGGAAGCAGCTTAGTCGTCACCCATCGCATCATCATCAGCATCGCTTGAAGCATCATCATCGACATCATCATCACACTCCGAATCCGCCGCCTCGGAGGAGGAGTGGCCACCCTCCTCCTCCTCCTCCTCCTCGGTTTCCTCCTCATCATCATCATACTCATCCTCCTCGCTACCGGAATTGTCTTCACCGGTGCCCTCCTCCTCCCCCTCCTCCTCCTCCTCCTCCTCCTCATCATCCTCGCCAACGGGATTGGCGACGTCCTCATTGGCCTTGGCTTGCTCGTTCTCCTCAGTGGCGTGGCCATCATCTTGGCCCGCAGCAATACTCTTGCCCACATGTGCCAGCGAACAAAGTTCTTGCGCCAGAGGCTCTTCAGCCTCCTCCTCCCCCTCGCCATCCTCAGCATCACCGCTAGCTTTCCTTGGAAAAGTTCCGAGTTTGCGATCCTCCAGCGCGTCGGCTTCATCTTTGCTCAGAGCCAACCACTCTTTGATCCTCGTCACGGCGCCTTCGTGCTGGGTGTCGTCTTTCTCCACCAAGATGACGGAGTCGGGGGTCTGAATGCGGGCCTTGCGGCTAATAGCCAGGTCTTGCATTCTGACGATGGAAGCAAGCTG